>JADRCD010213855.1:0-17029 GCA_019843815.1 Montemys delectorum
CACACACACACACACACACACACACACACACCCCACATATACCATCCCATTCATGCTACGTACACTATACACACACCACACACACTGGTGTGTGTGGCTATAGGCTTCTTTCTGGCCCCACTTCATTTGCTGGCTTGGATTTAGATGCAGAGAGGTTCAGTCTAGATACACAGCTATCATCTCTGTGAACTGGATAATCTGAACATTGAGCTTTAGTCACTGATTACATGGGAAACTGGTTCCCTAGTGACTTCAAACGCCCCACACTATTTGTGAGAACACAGAGCAACCTATCAGGAATGAGGTAAAGCTTGCAGTTGCATGCATTGTGCTTGCAGTTGCACACATTGTGCCTGCAACAGCACACATCGTGCCTGCAGGTCTTCTTTATTATCCCACTGCCTCAATTCCCCTTCCTTTCTTTCCTGCTCACTCACTTTACACTGTCATCTTTAGTCTCAGGCCCAACTGGGTAAACTGATGCCCACTTTTACCTTCCCATGGCTCATTTGTGAGGTCTGCCCCCCTCAGAACCATCTCATGAGCTTCACTAGATTAAAATCTTAAATCTGCCTCTTCTTCATAGGTGGCTTAATCATTACTTTGAACCTGACCAGTAGGAGGGAAAAGTCCTTAAAGATGTAAACTGTGTTTACAAATCTAACAAGTCCTCTTGGGCCACAAATGACTCATTGGGAAGAATTCTTTGATGAAGTAAGTAGAATTTAACCCAAAACATTGAGATTAAATTCGTTCAGAAACACTCCTGGGTGTAAACATTAGGGGAAAAGCAGTCACAAGATGTCTCCAGTTTTGCAGCTGGCTTTCCTGAAGGATGCCTGCAGAGCAGAGGGAGGAGCTTGGTGGGGCTCAGCCAGCCTCCGGGGTGTCCCTGCAGCCACAGGGTGACTTACTCTCCAGGTGGAGCAGCAGGGATGATTTGATGGAAGGGACTTTCATTGCAACTGTTCTCCCGGCAAGGCTCCTCTCTGGGGACCTCAGACTGGCACCTTTCACCATTGTTAAATTCACTTAAGATAAAAGCGACACCAGGCAAACGACAAGGGAAGAACCATTAAGGGCTGAGTGTAAGACTTGACTGACAGGCAGGCTCTCCAAAATGCTCAGCTGCCAGCCTGGCTCCAGCTGATTCACTAACGTGAGTGCTGTCCCTCGCCAGTGCTCGACGAACAGGCAAGGCCCCGGCCAAGCCTACAGGACCTTCATCCCATTATTTCCACAGCCTCGGCCTCTGAGAGCAGCCACCCACACTCCATCAGTGACATCATCTGTAATCACCTGGAAGGAGGGGACCCCTGTCTGCAAAATGAGACCCTGCCTGCTTTCAGGTCGGTGCCTGCGGGTAGCAAGCCACGGGCTATGGAGCTTCGATTCCCTCACTGCATAGCTGAGAGAGAGAGTGTGTGAAGATTGGACTCAAATCATAGAGAATGCATAGACTGTCAGGTCTCTCTCTTAGCCTGTTTTCTCCTGTGAAAAGAGAATTGTGTTGATTGTCATGTTTTTTCTTGGGACTGTGCACAAGGCCATCCATTTGTTGAGATACGCCAGCATACAACCTGGTAAATGTAGATATTCTACAGCAAGGAGCTAACAGCAGGTACCTCATCTGCTAAACATTTTTATTATTATTATTATTATTATTATTATTATTATTATTATTATTCCACAAGTTTTAACTACGTATCCCAGGATAACCTGGAACTTGTGATGTTCATACCTCCATCTTCAGATTCCATGGTTATAAGGTATGTTGATGTGAGAAAATTTATTAAGGTAACTTTTACCATTGGAAGTTTCGGGAAAATAAACAAATAGAAACCCACAAAGAAAACGGCTATCACACAGTAAGTCCACAGTTGAAATGTGCGGTGACTCCACGCTACTTCTCTAGCGTGGCCACATCTTATCTGTGTGACCTGGAGATGGTTGCTTAACCTTTCTGGGATTTCACGTCTGCATCTTTAAAATCAAGTACAGGACCTCCTCCTGGAGTCACTGTGAACACTAAATGAGTTTGAAATATAAAAGCCAGGCTGGAGGATAGCTCACTCTCTAAATTGTTTGCTGTACAAGATTTTTTGTTTTGTTTTGTTTTGTTTGTTTTTTAGGGTTTTTTTTGTTTGTTTGTTTTTTGTTTTTTGAGACAGGGAACCAGGCTGGCCTCGAACTCAGAAAGCTGCCTGCCTCTGCGTCCCAAGTGCCAAGTGCTGGGATTAAAGGCATGCGCCACCACTGCCTGGCAGCAGTACAAACATTAAGAACCCCGGGACCTCACGCAGGGAAAAAAAAGTAAGTTGGGCGTGGTGACAATCATGTGCTCACGAGTCTCAAACTAGAAACATGTCCCGAGGGTTTGCTCACCATTTAGCATAGCCGACTTAATTGAAGAATTCCAGTGAGAATCTCAAATAATAAGGCAGATATTTGTTGACATCAGTGAACAACACCAAAGGTTCACTGTTGACTTCCACAGGCTTGAGCACAGAAACAGGCATGTCATGAACACACACACACACACACACACACACACACACACACACCATGAAGCTAAGCACAACATAGATAATAAATATTTAAGTCTTGTTGTACACTATTTTCCACCCTGCCTTTGGCCTCAATTGCAGTTCCAACATAGCACTGCTTCCTTTCTCTGCAGTATTTTGAGCCTAGAGATGATCCTACAATGTGTGGCAATGCTTTTGGTTGCCACTTCAGCCTCAGGGGCCCAGCATCAGTAGCTGATAGTGATGCCATACATCCTTGCTCTCGATTGCAAAGGATTCTGAAATATCAAGGGAGGGGGTTGAAATCCCTGCAACAGATTTGTGTATACAACTTGAGACAGATTCTTGCCCAGTTGCTCAGCCTGGATTCAGCTCTAGGTGTATCTTGTAACGTTGGCGTGTCTTATACATGGTTAGAAACACGAGCCTCCTCCACTCCAGCTTCTTCACCATGTGCTGCCTCCATCCATGAGATGGCTCCTTTGGAAGCATAAGTATCCTGCACTGGTGACGCTGTGGGTGGAGCTGGGGAGGGTAGGTGGACCACTATCAATCTTAAATGCAACTGTCATGAAGGTCTTAAAGTGCACACTTGGTGACAGTCTTTTTATCACCATGCTTCTTCATGTTCTCTCCCTAAAGTCTCTCCTGGTGGAAAGAAAGTCTAGCTGGGTCTTGTAACACATGGCATCCAAATGATCCCTTCTCCCTTCCCCTCCATCATCTCAGTGATCTCCATTGTCAAAATGTCTTCCTTCAACCCAGATCATATAGACTTAATGCACATTGTGTGGTCTCACCGCGTTGCACAAGTGAAGCAATATTCTTTCCAGTTTATACAAACTTACAGAAACACAGCTTTGAAAACCAATATGATGATTTTACCATCTGCA
Organism: Montemys delectorum; assembly: GCA_019843815.1. Classification (NCBI taxonomy): domain Eukaryota; kingdom Metazoa; phylum Chordata; class Mammalia; order Rodentia; family Muridae; genus Montemys; species Montemys delectorum. The sequence continues at coordinate 3,422 of JADRCD010213855.1, forward strand.
TCAAGTCTTGAATCCCTCAATAAACCAAGAGGCACAGATGCAATCAGAGGTCATTCGGCTGTCTTCCACGTCTCAGTTTTATTGACTACAGAGAATTCCATCTTATTGGTTTATAATATTTGGGGATTCTTTTCTCTTTTGCTAGACAATGAGGTTTTTTCCTTCATATTGAAAACCAAGTACCACTGCTCTCCTTGTACCGTGGCTTCCCAAGCTTATGGAGTTATTTTCTTAGCATAACTTTGTAGAATATAGCTTAAGGACTTTTTTGATACCTTAAGATTTTGTGAATTGCAAGGGGTCACGCTCCTCTGTTATATCCATCACAAGTTTAAGATGTTATAAGCGAAGAAGTTTCCCTTAAATACACTAACCCACCAAAGATACAGAGCTGGGCCAGTGGAATCTTTTTTTTAAACAGTGAAGGTATTTAAAGATAAGAAAGTGTTTGGGGCAAAGCAAAGGTTTCATTGTTTCTTTGCTAGCTCTATAGACTCTGTGAGTAGAGAGGGATCCAAAAGCTCGGAGACATTGTCTCTGAAGGCATTTGGGTTTATACTGCATTTCAGGTGTCCCTCCCAGTGTCCCCCTCCCTCCTTGTTCTGTACTGTCCTAAAGGTATCTCTGTGGCCCTCTAGAGTAAGGGTCAGGTCTTTCTAGCAACAAGCCTGGAAATAATTGCAGTAGGACTCACTCCCCTGCTTTGGTGCAAGAAAGCAGTATGGTAACAGGGTGCCTCACCTTGGTGCGTAGGCACAGAAGCAGGTGTTGGCTGGACTGGTCTCTTTCTCTGTGGTATAACCAGGAAAGGAAATTCACTGCAGGAATGGGAGATGATGCAGGAATGGAAATAATGTAGGGAGCAGAAATGACCTACTTTTCAGGAAAATGGAAATTTTCTGCCAGGGACAAAAGCCATGCAATAGAAACCAACCAACCAACCAACCAACAAAATCAAACAAACAAATGGGGTCATTATATCTCCCACATCTCTCCTCCTTGGGCCCAGAGCCTCACAAACATCCTTGATCCGCAGTCCAACACGCTGTAAGGCTTTCTTCTGCTGCTCACATGACTGACAGGAGCTATGGAACTCTGCAGCAGGCCACCTTCAGCCATTTCATGTTTAAAGATTGTATGGAGAACCATCAGAAATCAGGGACTGTTGTTGTTATTATTGTTATTGTTGATGGTGGTGGTGGTGGTGGTGGTGGTGGTGGTGGTGGTTTTGTTTCAATCATAGATGAAAGGCAGGATGGCTGATTTTATGTATCATCCTAAGCGGATCATGGGCTACCCAGATAGTGAACTAAACATTATTACGCCCTTGTCTATGAAGATGTTTCCAGAAGAAATTACAGTTTGTACAGGTGAGCTGTGTAGAGCAGATGGGGTAAGGGCTAAACAGGACAAGAGGCTGGAGGGCAGGGTTGTAGTGGAATATGCTCTGTCTGCCTGTGTGAGCTGGGATATTTATCTTCTCCATATCTCATCTTCAGGCTAGGCTGGGTTCTGTACTACTGGCTTCCTGGCTGTTGTAAGGGTTCATGATTTGCCAAATAATAATATCCCAGACTCAAATAGTATGTAAAAGCAAACAATGTTTTATTCTGTAGAAATCTAGCATGCTGGGGTCTCACATTCCAAGATGGAGACAATCAAGTGAGCTTGCAGACCCAATTTAAAGCATATTAGACAAATTCCAGGGTAGGCAACCTTTATCTTGCTCCAACTCTAGGGACATTCCTGAACCATTACTGGGGTATAGGGGCTGGAAACTGTTGCTGGGGTGGTCTGAAATAGTTGCTGACCCATTGCCCTTGTTTCAGGCCAGGTGGTGGGGCAGTTTCTGATGACAGGGCACTTTCTGACTAGCTGCCTGAAGCTTGGGTTTTTTTCTAGTAGCTGACTTGCCTGGGCTTGCCTGGACTTGTCCAGTTCTTAGGCCTAGTCTCCCAAACTGCCAATTTGAAGCCTGTCATGGAGTGGGCCTATCCTCAGTGTCCTGGTTAGTCACAAGCAGATGGAAGATCACAGAACTTCTCAGCCTCCATAGTCAGGGGAGTCACCATGTTACAATGCACTCATTATTTACATCTATTTCTGGTCTCTCAGCTTCCTCTGGGGAAGGAGATATTAAAGTTTCTAGAGTTTTCCCTTCAACAATGGTGCCTTCCTACTAGATAAAAAAAGTCAATGTCTGAATTGGCTTGGAAAGTGAATACTTCAGTTACTGGAATGTTCTGCTTAGTTGAGAATTTCCATCTGCCAACATCACATGTGGGATAAACACCTTATCACTTAACACTAAATTACACCAAACATAATCCCATTTTCCTTTGAGAATTTCAAAGGCATTCACAGCCCTTCAGGGTCATTATCATAATCCTACTTCTCTTTGCAGAGCTTCAGAGGCTGTGTGGGGAAGCCCTTTATAAGTGGCAAAGAATTGTGGGCATGTAGAGTTTCATTGTTTCTGTTTTTTAATGAGAAGAAACTGCATTGACCAAATTTATCAAGACATGCCATATCCTGAAAGATCTTTTCTGGGGTAGTATGTGACAACAACTCACTTATATGTCATTTACCTCTTCCTCATGAAAAAAAAATCAAGAATATTAAGCCAGGCATGGTAGCACATGCCTGTAATGGCAACATGAGGGTGGCAGAGGCAGGAGGAGCTCTGAGTTTGAGGCTAGCCTGGTCTAAAGACTGTGTTTAGGACAGCCAGAGGTACACAGAGAAACACTGTCTCAAAACACTCGGCCTTGTGAAGGTTTTGTGCCCCAGTGTAGGGGAATGCCAGGGCCAATAAGTGGGAGAGGGTGAGGTGGCAGGCATGGGGAGGGGGGAGGCAAAAGGGATTTGTTCTTGTTGTTTTTGTTTGTTTGTTTGTTTGTTTTTTGGAGGGGAACCTGGGAAAGGAAAAATTTACATGTAAATAAAGAAAATATCTAATTAAAAAAAAACACTAAGAACAAAGATAAGAACAACAACAAGAAAATATGTAAAAGTTCCTGTCTCCTCATTTGAAGGCATTCCTAGTGAATATACTGTAGTTTTAGTATCACGGTGTTCAGCTCTGAAATCTCTCAGTATGCAGCAATGATTAAAAAACAAGGCTAGTGATAACAAGAAAGCAATTTCTTCACAATGAAGAAAAGTTCTCTGCTTCTGTGAATTTAGGGATGGAGGGTTCTGGAGATGGAGCCAGCACTGTTCCTGAAGGGCTCTTACTGATGTTGCTTTGGGAAAGTCAATTATCCTTTCTGAAACCTGTTTTCCTCATAGATGATGAAAAGACAGTCACTTCTAAAATCCCTGTAAGGTCTAAAATTTCTATGATTTTATGCCTTGGCCCCCTTCTTTGAAATTATGTGGTCTCATTTTCTTGGAAAGTTCTTGAGCTAAAGGAAACTATGTTTCTGAAGTAAGATGATATAGAGTGGGACTTTTCTCAGCATCTGGGATGTTAGCTCTGCTGAGAACAAGGATTGGGAATGTGTCTCTCTCACTTCAAAGGACCCAAAGCTCCTAGTGAATATACTGAGAGAGGGCAGCAACCATCTTCACCCTTAACACCATCAGTATCCCTAGAAATCACTAGACAATAGCTTTGGAGCATCACACTGATGACTTAAGAGTTACATCAAGGGCAGTGGCTAATTTGGAAACTCACAATTGGTCAAAGTACAGAGAATATAAGTGAAGAGTTCTCAGTCATAAATGGGACATCTTTATTACACTCATCCCCCAAAACTCAGAGACTATCTTGGAAGACAGAGCAGAAGAAAAGGGAGCAAAAGGTCAGGAAGGGAAAAACTGTCTTCTGGATAAGACAGTACCACTTCACTCATGAGCTCACAGAAGCTGTGGATGCTTGCGGAAGACCTGAAGAACTCCAAGCTAATCAGTATCCAGTAGGGAAGGGGAGGAGTTCATGAGTACCCGCTCCTAGCTAAGACACTATTGAAGTTGGTGGATTCTTGGTCAGAGAGAGGTAGTTTTCTTTAAGAGTATGGTCCCTGGTAGGTTGACTACACTTTGGTGGATAGCCCCAAGTCCTTAAGTATATGAGCAGAACAAATTGTACTCTGAGGCTTATTTTAAAAAGAAAGATAAAGATGTCGGGGGAGGGAGGAGGGGCATGGGCTAGATGGAAGTTAGGAAGAAGAGTCAGGGAGGTGAGTGTGATGAAAATTCATTATCTGCATGTGCAAAATTCTCAGACGTAACAAAATCATTTAAGTAATGAAAAGAGGTAGTCTAAAGGTCTTCAGACTGGAAATGGGGGCACTATTCTGTCAGGTGCCCTTCCCCAAACCAAGTCATGGGGACTCAAGGGAAAGAAAGATTGGGGAGGTTGATGGCATTTGATTGAAGGGCCTTTCCCTGTCCACTTGGAATTTAGCTTGTGTGGAGCTGTGGGTGGGCTCGAGGGTTGAGGAATCTCATGGACCATATCTCCATGGATCATACAAATCCTTGGAAAGATTCTCTGAGGATTCACATGAAATCGATTACTATTGCCTGCTCCTCCCTAGAACTGGGGGCTGGCGACCAGCTGTGGCTGGACCCAGTGGTGGAGTGAAAAGACAGAATAGAACGGTTGCACTCATCCCTACTGACACTATGGTCTGACAAGGGTTAATGTGATCCCTGTAGATGAGGGGTCCTTCAGGAAGGTCTTCAGCTGGGGTCACCATACAAGGCAGCAGTTACAGCAGGGCAGCAGTGTGTCAGGAGATGAGATATGAGGTGAATATCCCAGATAGCCAATGAGAAGTACAGTGGCACCCATGACCTGAATGTCTTCTCTTCATCTTGTCCCTCTCCCTGTGCTTGGATCCTAGGATATATAGAAACAGAAATGGTGGTTGGCTAAAAGAATCCTGGCCCTTCTTTTGCTATAGGTACTTGCTATTTTGTCTGTGTGCTTATAGCCGAGGAAACAGAGGCAGCAACTTTGAATTTTTAGCCTAGTGTCTGAGTGATCTATCATACATGTTATTGGACTTCCCCCTTATGGCTTTGTACATCGAATTTTCTCTGGCCTTCTTTAGTTTCACAATTGAATGCTGCTCTATTTCCTTAGCAGCAACAAAGTGAGTAAATATCACTTCCTCATTAGATGTAGAGGTGCTCCTCTTTGTTGGTGGGCTCTATGTGTGCGGCGTCAACAAGTTGAGATATAAAGCCTTCAGAAAAACTTTCCATCTGTACTGAAGAGTTTTTTGTGCCCCTATTCTCTGAACAACACAGCACAATTTACTCAGCATTTATGATATATTAGGTGCTCCAAGTGATCTGGAGGTTGTCTGAAGTCTGTCCTGGGAGGTTGCTCAGTGGTTCAGTCTATGGTTTTCCAGACAAGAGCATCACAGCTCCAATTTTCAGAATGCATAGAAATGCTAGATGGAATTGATAGCCCATGTGTATTTCCAGCACGGGAAAGCAGAAACAGGAGGTACTAGGACCAAGCCGGCTAGTGAGAATAGCTATATTGGTACACACTGGGTTTGACTGAGATGCTTGCCTCAGAAGAATGTGATAGATGGGCAATCGAGAAAGATTCTGGGAATCAACCACAGCTCTCTACATACATGTGAGCACACACATGCAGGCACACACATCTAAACACACATGCACACATGCATGTGCAACACACAAATAAAATATCCATGTAAGAAGAAAACAACAACTACATTACGCCATTTTATCTAAAGGACTCCAGCATCTGTGGGTTTGAATCTCCTCAGCAGGTCCTGGTCCCACTCTCCTGTATGTACCAAGAGATGACGTCATAAACAATGGGAGGGGTGGCAATTTGTGGTAAGGTAATGAGAAAAAAATCTAACCATAAATTGTGATGTATTTTTACCATGAAATTGATACACTGGGGAAATTTCTTCCTTAGATACATAAGGATTAACAAACAAGAAAGGGTATTCCCTAGAGAAACTATGTAAAGAGGAACCTACACTTTTAAAAAAAAAATGCCTTGATAAAATTTTGTTCCTTGAAAATTATGGCCTTTGAAGCAAGACAGACCTGGGTTAAATTCCCAGGCCTCCCATTTGTCACCTGGGGCAAATAATCCCTGAGATGCATGAGATGACCTGGAGTATGACAAAAGGACAGTCAGAAAGTTCCTATTTTCTTCTCTTTACTCTTGGTCTTAAATACAAATTTATCTGATTTTTATCATTCTTATTATATGTAGTTTTAAAAATATACATAAAAATGCATATCCATTTTACTTAATTGGGTTTTTAATAATCATATATATAATTCCATATAAATGAAAGAGGAGTATAAATTATGTTACTGTGTCCAGTTCCACTATCCTAATAGATCCATCATTAGCATTTTGTGGGGACATTTTAGTGGAGGACTCTTTCTCATACTTTCTCCTCACTTGGACAGCATCTTTACTTTATTACTCTGAAAATTGCCTTTGCTTTGTTCGAGGCAACTTTCGTTGCCAGAATGGGTGTGGTGAGTGATGCTAGGGGAGTTTAATAATGTATTGTCAATTTCGTTTCCAAGGCAAAACTCTGGCCCTCTAAATAATTTCTTTCCCTCTGGGCATTTAGCTTTGCAAGTGGGACAAGAACAAGAGCTACTTGCTGGACTGGAGACTGTTCATGATGTCACCTTGAGAGCTCTTCATGTTCAGAACGAATGCAGTGTTTGGGTCAGTAGGAAGTCACATGTCAGAAACTGTCAGCTCTTCTCCCCCATTACTCCTTAGTTTGCCAAGCTCCCAACATCTTTATCTCCCAAAGGCTGGTTCCCAGGCAGATTTGCTTCCTTTGTCTCTTTCTGTTTCCAAATCCACTAGCAAATTCTTTGCTAATGTCTTTTAGGAAAGTGTTGTTTGGTGAGTTTCAGAATTGTTAGTCTCAGCCAAAATTTTAGAAACCCAAATTATAATATTGATGACGTCAGAATCAATGAAACAGAAAAAAAAAATCTATACCTGCATTTGATTTGGAACAAAATACAATGAAGTCTCAGTCCCGGAGGCTGTTGTGTTAGATTCCAAAGATCATCAAAAGCCACCATCCCTTTTGGTTTTCAGCACAGATTAGGACCTAATGTCTATGAAATGATGTCTTCCGGTTTCCCATGTTAGAACAATAATGACAACAATGTTATGAATGCAACTGCTGGACAAAATTCTATTTGGAGTATCACCTACCCAGTCTAATTCGACCCTTGCAACAATCATCTCTGGGTGAAGGAAATCATGGTCATGAATGTCAGCTGACTTTTGGAAAGCATTCCCTTGGTAGTGGCAAAGTCAAATTTTAACCTAGAACCATTCACCTCTGGATCTTGTGTTCTAATCTGACCTTAGTTTCCTCATCAGATTCCATGCAGGGAGACTGCAGTCATTCTGGGCTTCCCAAATCCTGAATCGTATAGTGAGATACAGTGGATATAGTGAGGACTCTCCTCCAGCACATGGCTGGGTAAGCATGTTGTCTACAGAAGGATGCAGGTGTAGTAAATATGTTTCATGTAGTCTATTGAGAGGCCAGCAACTGTAAAGGCAATAAAGTGTTTTACATGGTGCAACTACGTGTGGTAGCTTGAATAAGAAATGTACCCTTGGGGCTTACTTAGTCCTCAGTGGATGTTGCTATCTGGGGGAGGTTCTGGAACCATCAGGAGATGGAGTTTTGCTGGAAGCATTTGTCACTTCTGTGGACTTTGAGGGTTTATAATACCTCTTTACTTCCTCTTCTCTTTCTCTCTGCTTCCTGTGTGGGTGAAAATGTGTGATTATGTTGACTCGTGCTTCTGCCACCATGTGTGCTTCTTGCTGTGTCTTCCTGGCCTTCATGGACTGTTCTTCAAGAACTGCAAGCCAAGATAAACCCTTTCTCCTCCAAGCTGCTTTTGGTCAGGTTGTTTTATGTCAGCAACCAAAACACATCATCTTAGCATTCTTCTCTGACTTCTTAGAAGGAATTTGAGCATCTGTTCAAAAATTGGGACTTGAAAAAAAAATCCAATATTCAAAAGTAAAAGAGACTCAAGAAGTCTTTAATGTTTATTTCGTTTTTCTCTTTAAGTCCTTGATCCCAATTCTCTGCTCCACTTCTTTGAAATGTGTCACAGATCATCTGTTTGGAACTCACTGGCAGTGGGGATTTCTACTTGACATGACAGAGATGAGGAATCAGACATGTAAAGGCACAACTAGAGTAGAATGCTCACACTGCTTTAAAAGTGCTGTGTGCCAGTTACTATGGAAGCATGAAAGAGGGGCCTGATTTGGAGGGAGAGGACATTTTGACTAGGTACAAGGGAAAATGACATTTGGTTTGCTCTTGACGGAAAGAAATAAGTCTGGCAGTTAGGGAAGAGCACAGGATAAGGAAAAAGCAAGGAAAATTTCCAAGTTGCTGGTAAGTATGTAGAGCTTCCTGTGGGTCTTCATGTATCTAGGATGCGGATAAGGGATGTTGACAGAGGGTCAAATCCAAGACTGGAAATGCATACCCCATGATGAGGACTTTTGAATTTTGCCTTGAAAACAAAGGGAGTCATTGTGGAGTTTTCAGAGTCTGATCAGAGACCATGAGGAGGGGCCCCTTAATGAAGACACACAGATAGCGATACCATTACTATTTAGCAGTTTAAGTTAACAGGAGTTGTTGACAACTTGGATGTGGTATTGATAGAGATTGGAAGATGCCGAGGATAAAGCCCTGGTTTCAACCACAGGCAGCTTATACAGGAGGTAAAGATAGACGAAAGAAGACAAGGTTTGGTCCCATCCCTGGAAAATTCTCCTTGGAAAATCCCAGCACTTGGGAGGCAGAGGCAGGCAGATGGATCTGTGTGACTTTGAGGGCAGGCTGATATACATATTTAAGTTCCAGGACAGTTGGGGCTATATAGTAAGACCATGTCGAGAAACCAAATCTTGAATTAACTTTCAAAAAGCATCCTTCAGATTGGCCCTAGTCTCTTCAATCATCAGTCCAGCACGAGATTATAGATGAACTGCTGAACTGCTTATTATACCAAATGTCTGTTCCCTCTCTCTCTCTCTCTCTCTCTCTCTCTCTCTCTCTCTCTCTCCTCCTTCCATCCCTTATCCTCCTTTCCCCCTTCCTATATTTGCCCCTGAGCTCCTAGCATTTACAAAGAGCCAAGATTCCTTTCCTGTGGCATTGTTAGAACCTGAAGATAGTCTCAATGTCTGCAATGTTATAATAAATAAATAAATAAATAAATAAATAAATAAATAAGTAAATAAATAAATCAGCAAGTTCACACACTGAAAGAAACCAGATGGGTTGTGAGAAACGGAGCCCCAGCCCTCTTCTTGCACTCCTGATCTTTTCATTGTGGTGCGGTACGTGTTTTGCTGTTCATTGCCGTACGTTATGGGTTTTGCCATTCTTTGCGGCATAAATGACAAGGAAGCTGACTGTAGCTCTGTTCCCAGCACAATACTTCACAAAAGCCCTTGGGATAAGAGAATCAAATATAGAAGTTGCTGAAGGGCACAGACATTGGCAGTACTCAGCTATCCAAATCCAACCTAATGACATTTGGTGAAATGTGGGATGTCACAGATGCCACTCAGCTTTCATGACAATTGCTAGTGCCTTTCCACTTTTCTATCTTCTTTTTTTCAAATGGAACTCATATTTTGACTTGATCAGTTACTAACTTTCACTGAAGGAAGAGACAGGGACAATAAAGGGGCTTTGTGAAGATAACATGGCTTGGCGAGGTGATGACCACTACTGTCTCTGTCCACATAGTTCTTGCTTAAGAAATCACTGCAGCTTCAAACTGCATGTCTTCTGCTTCCTATAAATGTTATCCTATAAATGCGCGCTTCTCAAGATCACTTGCATCTGGGGTGGGGAGTGGATCTAGAAGGGGTAAAGCCTGCGATTGCAGGGGACCCTATTCTTCTTCCTTCTACTAGTGCAAGACAATGTTCACAGCTATTGTTGCAGACCTGCCTGCCTCAACACTGCTCAAGAGTTGGCATAGCCATCAGCCAAGGTAACGACTAACCTCAAAATGGTGACAGGTAACTGCGTTGTGGCTGATCAGGAAAACCACAGAGTCATGCATTAGCATAGTAATTCTAAGTCTGGGCTAAGGTAATGGGACACCAAGTATGTGACTTAAGCCATAAGTAATCTACACATATTCCCAAGCCTCTTCGTCAAGGAAGTTGTCCTGGTGGACTGTTTGAAAGCTCAGGCCAGGAAACCAGGCCCTATGCAGATAAAGCTTCAAGTGATACCAGACACCTAACAGCTGGGACCCAAGGTAGCTTAACCAAGCTTCATTCTCTATCCAGCATCTATGCACCTCCTGTTATGTAGTGACAGTCTTCTACCTCTGTCACATAGCATAGGTCCCATATTAGTGGAATCCATTTCCTTATAGGGCAGGGCCTCGACTTCCCTCAGAATCCTTCCAGAGTCATGGTATCTCATGTTGTCCCTTAGGCCTGAAACTCCCTGCTCCCAGTGTCCTGCTGCCAGACTGATAGGATTCTCCTTACCATCCTTTAAGTTGGTTAATGTGTATGGTAAAAGTTCCCATGCACTTCAGTCTGCGTCTTAATTCTTTTTACAACCAGAATATCATTTTCAACATCTACTGAAGTTAACTATTTCTCAACAAAGGAAAGCCTTAAGAAATCTATACCACTTAAGAAATCTATAATGAACATTCAAAAACAGACACAGGCATAAAAAGCAAGCGTGTTTATTTACAGTTGAGTTAAATAATTTGTTATAAAAAGAAAGTTTCAAGATAATTTTCAGAAGAATGAATGTTAGATAAAAAGATAAGGATGGATCAGATTTTCTAAGTACAAGGCTAAGGGCAGATAGAAGGTACTGAGCAGGCCTTACTTTCTCTTAACAAAAAAGAAAAATAAAGAAGGAAGAGATGGAGGGAGGGAGAGAGGAAGGAAGGAAAGGATAAAAGAAAGAAAAGCAAAAGCAAAATAAATGCTGTCTTAGTCAGGGTTTGTATTCCTGCACAAAACATCATGACCAAGAAGCAAGTTGGGGAGGAAAGGGTTTATTCAGCTTACACTTCCACATTGCTGTTCACCACTGAAGAAAGTCAGGACTGGAACTCACACAGGGTAGGAACCTGGAGGCAGGAGCTGATGCAGAAGCCATACTTACTGGCTTGCTTCCCCTGGCTTGCTCAGCTTGCTTTCTTATAGAACCCAGGACTACCAGCCCAGGGATGGCACCAGCCACAATGGGCCCTCCCACCCTTGATCACCAGTTGAGAAAATGCCTTACCACTGGATCTCATGGAGGCATTTCCTCAAGGGAGGCTCCTTTCTCCGTGATAACTCCAGCCTGTGTCAAGTTGACACACAAAACCAGCCAGTACAAATGCTATGTAAATTTTAAATGCGAGTTAAAGATTCAGGAGGAAACCATTCACCCTGACTGATGAACAGCTGCGATCTGTAGCCCAGGAATGCTACAGGAATTCTCAAAAGCTAGGCCATCCAAAAGATAAGGGAAGAACACTCTTCAAGACACACAAACTGTCACAATCCATTTCTATGTTCTGCCTCCTCCTCCCGTAGTCTGCATTAGGTTTGGGGGTGAGGCGGGGGTGGGGGGAAGGAGAGTGGAGATTACATTTTACTAGGCCTCCCACAAACTGTTTTGGACACATTTTCATTTGATTATCAAAATTCTCCCACATCAAAGATAGCATTCCACCAGTACTTTAGGGAATGAAGAAACAGAGACCGAGAGAAGCCCAGCAAAGTTGCCCAGGGCCATGCAACTATATATTAGGGCATAAATGTGGATTTGGGTCTGTCTGAATTCAAAGCCTCGCTGTGGAACACTGTGGGTGCCTTGCAAATCCGCATTTATTCAGGACTCACATCAATATTAAACACTCCTCTTCCTGAGCCAGGCCTTTCCCTTGTTGCTGGGTGAGTGACCGTGCTGTTAGTCACCACGGTGGAAGGAAACCTTTGTGACAGTTAGTGGTCTGTGCGCATGTAGGGGACGGGGAAAATAAAGCGAACTCGGCTATTTGCATAAATAGAATCCACCTGAATGTCAGCAAGCACACGCTAGCAACAAACGTGGAAACAAGCCAAAGGCAGATAATACACCTCCCCTTGCCTCATACCCACCCTCGTCCCCAAAGCCTCCATCCCTATCCCTGCCAGGGAGCATGTCCTGTCAGATAAGCCCTCACCAGACAAACATTGTCACTTAACTTCAGCCCATCACTCTGATCCCAATCGGGTCCAGGTTCAGGCTCAACGCCCAATCGTGAGTAGAATTTGCTTTGACATGTACCTGGCTGTGATAACCAAGTCCCTGCCTCTACCCTTGCCCCACTTGATCCCACGGCCTCATATGTCAGAATGTGACATCCCAGGTGTCAGCTGTGACACTGAATGTGCAGCACAGGGAAAAGATGGACAATGACAGGAGACGCTTTCATGCCTGCTCCACTCCTGGCACCAGCAATAGACTTCTGCCTGGGAGGAATACACTGGATCTATCAACTGCATGTCAGAGAGGCTGGGAGAGCACAGGCCGTGCTGGGTGTGGTGGTGGAGTCTGGAATGGCCTTTGCTTAACCATCACTCTCTCCTTGGGTCCTGTCCTAGAAAACTCTGAGTTATTCACTATGAATTTGACCACAAGCAGTATTTTCCTGTCTGGTAGAGGCCAAGTGAGAGCAAGGTTATAGATACAAAATTACCAAGGAGACATCGCAGGTCAGTTGCCCTGGACCAGTGGTTCTGGACCTGCGGGGAGTGAACCCTTTGAGGGCAGGGAGGTTGAACAACTCTTTTGCAGGAGTTGCATATCGCATATCCTGCGCTTCGGATAATTTGCACTATGATTCATAACAGTAGCAAAATTACAGTTAAGAAGTAACAATGAAGATATTTTTATAGTTGGGGGTCACTACGTCATTAGGAACTGTGTTAAAGGGTCACAGCATTAGGAAGGTTGAGAACCACTGCCCTAGACATAAAGCAGGAAAATTACTCTGAAGCCAACAGTGAGCTTTTAGTGTATGCAAATTGAAATGCTTTGTGTAGCTTGCAACGGTTTCTCTTTAGTGGGGAGGGATGTATTTCAAGACCATAAGTAGACCCCTGTATCTACCGACAGTACTAGGCAGTCCTGTATTCCAGCTTTCTGTTTATTTGTTAATTAGCAGGCTGCACGTGAGTGTGTGTGTGTGTGTGTATGTGTGCATGCACGCACGTGTGTGTACGTGCACACAGGTGCACAGATGCTACCATGCACATGTGAAGGTCAGAGGACAACTTTTAGAAGTCATCTCTTTCTTTCTCTGTCTGTCTGTCTGTCTGTTTCTTTGTCTGTTTCTCTGTTTCTCTGTCTCTCTGTCTCCTTCTGTCTCTGTCTCTCCATCTCCCTCTCCCTCTCCCTCCCTCTCTCTCTGCCTCCCTCTTCCTCTCCCTCCCTCTCCCTCTCCCTCCCTCCCTCCCTCTCTTCTTCTTCTTCTTCTTCTTCTTCTTCTTCTTCTTCTTCTTCTTCTTCTTCTTCTTCTTCTTCTTCTTCTTCTTCTTCTTCTTCTTCC
>JADRCD010213855.1:17129-71802 GCA_019843815.1 Montemys delectorum
CTCTCTCTCTCTCTCTCTCTCTCTCTCTCTCTCTCTTTCTCTGTCATTTTGGGCTCCAGTGATCTAACTCAGGTCATCAGGCTTGACTCAGTGCACACACTTTTACCCACTGAGCCATCTGACCAGCCATCTAACTGGGCCCACGTACTCTGGTTTTCTAAACCTGTTTACTGAAAGTTAGTTAGAGTAAGACATTAACAATAATTCCCTGAAAGTTTTTGCATCCTCAGAATTATACTTTTGTTTTTTATGAAAAGCAGAGTTTTCACAGTTCTTGTAGACAATGTGTGGCTCTTCTTTGGCGAACCTGAAAGGGCACCTCACTGTGTTTGAACTTTGAGTCCATCACTAAAGCATAAGCTCTGTGATGCCATGTCAGCCTGACAACCGAGACAGCTAACTACTAACTGGCAGATAGTATATACAGGACATATACACTGGACAAAGGGATGACTCGTGTCCTGATAGACTCACATCTACTCAGAATGACGCACAGTTTTTGGAATGTCTTGTTGCACATTTTCAAGCTGTCGGGGATTACAGGCAACCGAAACCCTGGTAAGGAGAGACTACAGCACTACAGTATATGACTTTGTTGTTACAACGCTGATGCTAGGTTCACACAGGATCCTGCTTATGATTATGCATCCCTCAATTAAATCAAACATCCAGGTTGTGGCCCTGGAAATTTGTCTGATAAACTATATGGCAACCTTTTTTTCCCATTTACAGTATTTATTTATTTTTTTTATTTTTTTATTTAGTGTGTGTGTATGTGTGTGTGTGTGTGTGTGTGTGTGTATGTGTGTTCATATGTTCATAAGTTGGTTTTGTTCTCCAATCATATGTGTCCTTGAAATCCAACTCAGGTTGTCAGGTTTGGCAACAAGTGCCTTTGCCTTATGAGCCATCCTGCTGGCTCCAAGTCCTTCTTTTCATGACACTTCTCACCTGGAGCACAGACCTGGGCACACAGCACAGAGCACAGACTTGGCCACAGAGCATAGAGCACAGACCTGGGCACAGAGCACAGAATTGGGCACAGAGCATAGAGCACAGACTTGGGCACAGAGCACAGACCTGGGCACAGAGCACAGGCTTGGGCACAGAGCACAGAGCACAGACTTGGGCACAGAGCACAGACTTGGGCACCGAGCATAGGGCACAAGCTTAGGCACAGAGCACAGGGCACAGACTTAGGCACAGAGCATAGGGCACAGACTGGGCACAGAGCACAGGGCACAGACTGGGCAAATTGTATACTTTTCAGTCCCTTGCCTTAATCTCTCCTGAATATTAGGACAAATGCAGAGACAATTTGGCTCTCCTCCTTCCTGAGCCTGCATGGGCTGCCCTTCGCTGTATTCTATCGGATTCCTAAGGGTATGTAGGTTCCTGGCAGAGCCACACTGGCCTGGGTTCTATAAGGGCAGGGTCTTACCACGATGGTGTTGAGTGACCTGGGTGATGAGTGGAATGGTTATAGGAATCTTCTGTTTATCTTTATGGGCTGCCAGAAACAATATACATGGCAGTTCCCAGACTTTAGAATTTTAAGGAACTATTTAGGACTGTCATGTAGTCATCAATGTTACATTTCATCAAGTAATCATATAAACTACCCACTTTGCTATCATTACTGCATTATAAAGGAGACATTTTATGTACAATAGCAGGCTTTCTCAAGAATAAAAGTTAATATAGGTTATATATAGATATAAAAGGTTATGGGGCAATCTTTACATAACTCATCTGTCCTCACAAATGCATAAAGATATCATCAACCACCTGCAAGAGCCTTTGTCCCAGTGACTCAGTGGTTGGTGGGGATCCCTGACTGGGATGTAAAGACCTTAGATTTAAAGTCAGGCTACTCAGGACCCAACCTTGATCCCATTACTAACATCCATGACTCGGAGAGTTACAGCATTTCCAAAGTATGCTGCAGCCTCCTCCATGAGACAGAGTTACAGGAACCCCCAGAAGGTCCTGAGGATTGAATAAGTCTCTGAGGGCAAAACATAGACAAATAAATACCAATTCATTCATCCTTTAAATAAGAGGACTAGATGAAATGAGCCGGTGTCTCATTCAATTCTGTTTTCACAGGAAAATAGCGCATATCACAAACAAACAAACATGCCTTGGATAGAAATTTCTCTCCTTTCATTTCCCTCTTTGCCCCATGCCCTTGTCTTCTTCCTTTCCATTCCTTTTTCTTCCCTTTCCTTCTTGAGGCACAGTCTGACTCTGTAGCCCAACTTGAGGAAATTGTCTAGCCTCAACCTTCCAAGTACTGAGAGAGAAAATTCTCCCTTGAAAACAGAATGTCTTTTAACTAGATAGAACCTGACAAGACCTGGGGCAGATTGGATTTGGGGTAAACCCTGGCAAATTATCTATCCATCCATCTATCTATCTATCTATCTATCTATCTATCTATCTATCTATCTATCTATTATCCATTTATCTATTTATCTACTATCTATTTATTTATCCTCTGGTCTTTTGTGGATGTTTTCATTTCTTCCCCCCACCTTTATTCCATTTCTGACTCTGAGTCTCATCTGATGGAGATCTGCTGGGAGTGGTAGACCTGTACTCCCCCAACTTATCAATGGGGTGTCATCTTTGACTTAAGCTCCCTGGCTTAAGTCCCTTATATGCAGACTGAATTTCGCATTAGGTATATAAGCCAGAGTTAGCTTAGGCAGAAGAAATAGTTTTTGAAGTTTAAAGTATGATTTGCAAGCATGACTAGCTCGATACAGCGAGCCCCAGGATGGGTGCAGGTGCACCTGCAACATCTGTTTTTGCCCAACTCTTGGCCTTCACCCTATTTCTAGAATCCAAGTTCAACTGTTGCAGAAAAGCACATTTATAGATAGTTCTGTCAGCCCCAAGAGATTCTGGAAGGTTGACAATCATGTGAGTAACTCTGTGTGTGTGTGTGTGTGTGTGTTCCTCTTCAGTGAAGAGTGACAGTAACCCACATGCTAAGGAGCCAACACTGCACTATCGTGTTATAAAGGTCATCTTTCCAAAATCAAAGTGCAGCTGACAATGGGCATCCACCACGGGAGTGGCTTTAGCTGTTCCCACCAGGAAAGAATGCTGGAGCCAGGCAGATCTTACAGTCTCACCATTATTGTACCCCATACCAATTAACCAGGCAGAGGAAGTCACACGTGACCCTCATATCCCAGTACTCAGAAATATGTGTTCGATGGGATTGTTCAGGGCTGTGTGGTACTTGAAAATGGTTGGGGTTTTATTGACAGCTGGCCTGGAGGAAGTTTGTAGCTGTGGATCTCAGCTTTTCAATCTGTTTCTCTAAGGTAAGCTTAATGTACATCCAAGGAATTCATGGTAGAGGTTTTTAATCTCTTGTCATATGTGGGACTCCCTGTTTTTTATTATTTGAATATGTAAAATAGGAGCTTTTATTCTGAACAGCAGAGATAACTTCCATAATAGCATCCAAAGAGGCATCTGTATAGCAACTGAATAATCAAAAGGATGGAATGATTCAAATGGCAAGCACCCCATTCATCCCTTTATGTCCTGCTCCCACCTCCTTCTCTGAGGAAGACTGGTTATTTAAAAGACTACAAGTCTCAATAGGGAACCCATTGAAGATGCAGGAATGAAGTTTAATAGGGTCTGCTCTGTGCTTGCTCACCTTGCTGCCAGAAAGGACACCTGCTGTTGGAAAGAATGACAGTTCATATAAAAAGAGAAAGAAAGAGCAACAGGGCAAGCATCGCCGACCCGCTGCACTGTGCTGAGACATCTCCTAGGAGAGTAGGGCCAGCTTACCCAGAGATGGCATCACCCACAGTGGGCTGGGCCTTCCCCAAATCAATCACTAATTAAGAAAACACTCTACAGGCTTGCCCACAGCCTGGTCTTATGGAGGCATTTTCTTGACTGAGGTTTTCTCCTCTCAGGTGACTACAGTTTTCTGCATAAGCAGTCATTGGCCCTGAGTTCAGATCTCCAGCACCCTGGTGGAAATCTGGGTGTGGTGACCTGTAACTCCACTATGGGGAAGTGGGGCAAGCAGGGACAGACAGATCTCTAGTGCTCACTATCCAGCCAGTTTGAGCTGAATCCATGAGCGCTGGATTCCGTGAGAGAACCTGTCTCAAAAAATAAGGTTGAAGGCAACTGAGGAAGATGCTCAAGGTTGACCTGTCTGGCCTTGACATGTGTGTTTAAGCACACCTGTATGCACATGTGCACACCTACACAAACTAATACACTAATATGAATATGCACACATACAAATACATAGTATGTGTAGCTTTTACTGAGGCTGATCCTATAGTCATTGCCTCATACATTATGTAGGTTCTCCAGTGAAATAAACCCAATAGATTACATTTGAGCAAGCACTTATTATAATGAATTGTTTCAGCCTTTTTCTGCAAGCCTGAGTTTCAAGACCCTCAAAGGTATAGTTTCAGTTAGGTCTGATGGCCTGAGAACTGAGGAAAGGATGATCCAAGCTTTTAGCCCATCTAAACCCTAACAGCCAGGTTTTCTGAGGATGCCAATTCCAAGACGAGGGCAGAGCAAAATAAGACTTACATCTCAGCTCCAGCTCCCAGCAGAGAAATTCTGCCCTTCTTGGCCCTCCAGTGGGTGAGCTGTGACCCACCCATCCTGAAGAAGGCTTTCTGCTTTACCCAGACTCCTGCCGAACACATGTCTTTTCTGAAAACCCTCACAGGCACACTCAGAAATGATGAACCGAATGTATGGGCAATCTGCAACCTAGCCAAGTTGACATGAAATCATCACAAGAGCCCATCTGTGAGAGAGCCCTAAGGGACCCTGGAGGAGAATACCAGCTAATTGGGGGCTATGTGTAAACTATTACATTCTGGTTAAGGTGAGTTCTGCTCCCCTCCCCCAGCGTTCTTGTTTCTCGTTCTTTTGACATGGGAAAAAATGTGATTTGCTGGGTTATTTGTGGTGTCATTGCCACATTTTGTAAGAGAATATGCGCTGTATCTGTGTTTGAAAAGACACAGTTACCAGAAGTACCAGGACATCACACATTTTTTGATTTGCTTCAACTGGTAGCAGCAGCACTGGCTCTTAATCTAGGTTAGAGACCCTTGTCTCACTACCTTGATTTCTGGATTTCTGTAATCATAAGTCCAAAATGCTCCAACAGCATCCGTAGCTGGTTGCTCAAGGGACCTTTCTGTATCTTCTATGGAAAGAATTCTTTCTTCTTTGTGAAATGGACTTCCACATAGACATGGACTAGCATTATGGAATAGGATGCCCAAATCCCTAAAGTAGATCCCTTGGAGTAATAGAAATGGGGTCACTCTGCCCCTGTGCTGTAGTTTCTGATTCATGGACTCTATACATCAAGGACACAGTATCATATAAAGTCATTGCTTTATAACAGTGGCTCTCAGCCTTCCTAATGCTGCGACCCTTTGATACCGTTCCTCACTGTTGTGGTGACCCCCAACCATAGCATTACTTTTGTTGCTACCTCAAAACTGTAATTTTGCCACTGATAGGAACTGTAACATAAATGCTTTGTGTTCTCCAATGGCCTTAGGCAACACCTGTGAAAAAGTCATTTGATCCCCAAAGGGTTGCAACCCACAGACTGAGAACCACCGTTTTATAAAATAGCCAGGATCCTAAAAACAGTGCTCTATTATTACTGCACGGTATCATTTCTAAGCCGACATTGACTTCCAGGATTCCTTTACCCTTGGCAGTGACATCAAGTGCAAGCACTTGCTTTGCAAACAAGAGAACCTGAGAACGAATCCCTATTACCCACATGAAAAGCCCAATCTCAAGGAGATACTGCCGAAAGCAAGGGGGGAAGACACTGGATGGATGTGATGCTGTTCTCTGGCCTCCACGAATGTGCACAGGCATACACATCTGTACACTCATGTTAATGCAACACAAGCATGTGCGCGCGCGCACACACATACACACACTGGGAGACAGAGGAAGAGAGAGTGGGTCCCTTTCCCTACTGACTATCAGAATGTGCTAGGAAAAACAGATTCCACAGTTGTTTGCTTGCTGTTAATTCTTCTTCGCTACAATATAACATGAGTTTTGGTCCAATAGAATATCATGTAGAAGCCTTGCTAGTGGAAGCCCTCAAAGAGTGACTGTGGCTAAGGACTTACAGGCAAGCATAGCAAATTCAAATGTGGACTGTCTGAGATCCCATTTAAGCGGATTGCTTTTCCTTCCAAGGAGGAAGAGATCTCAGGATGCCAGAGTGGTACCCCACTGGGATCACCGTCAGGTGAAGTGTTGTCTTTGCTGTGTAGACACTGATCAGTGGAAATAAAAATGTCTCCTTTGCTGAGTGGGAAAGTGGCCCTTTATTCCACTGATGTACCCATTGTGTCAGCACCCAGAGAACACAGAGCAGGCTTCCAAGGGTTGGTTTGTTTACTTGATTGTTTAGCGCCTCATCTATGGTGGAAATTCTTAGGGAACTGCTAAGCAATGCTAAGATCTTTACTTTTTGTACACACACACACACACACACACACACACGTACACACAATGCACTTACACACATGCACTCATACATATATACATGTACACACACACACACACACACACACACACACACACACACTCACACATGCACACACATGCATCTTTTCCAGAGCCTGTCTCTGTTTTGTTTTTGTTTTTGATGTGTCTTTACTTTCACATCGACAACCACAAGCTGAGCCAACGGCAAGAGGCAGGTTCTTTGTCCATCTGTCTCTCTGCCTCTTTCTGTCTCTCCATCTCTCTGTACTTCTCTCTCTCCTTCTCCCTCCTTCTCTCTTGCCATCTCTTCTTCTCTTTCTCTTCTGTTCACTTCTATTACCACACAAAATAGAAGATTCCTCAGTGCTCTGTCCTCACTGTGTTGTAGAGCACTAGGTGAAAGTAGCACCAGTGTTAGCCATTTGAGATTTGCAACCACGTACAAAGCTCAGCCTATCCCCATTCAGCTCATCATTAGGAATCCTTCAAGCATTCAGATGTCTGAACTAATGGAGACATGCTACTGTGGTACTGGGAGAATAAATGGATGGAGTTACCCAGTCATGTAGCAGACTGTGTCCGGTGGACCTTTTTGTTGCTAATCTTGTTTATAACACTCTGCCTTAGAAATTGTCAATAGGTCCACCAACAAGTCTACTGGACTTTAAAATCTGGTGATTCTGATTAACCTAACATATGATGGAATGTCTGGCCTCATGGTCATTTGGTATCCCTTGGTCAGTTACTCCACCTCTCAGGTTCCTGGAATAGTCTCTTTTTCAAATGGAATATAATTCTCTGGTGTGAATAGCATGCTTCTGTTCCAAAACTATCGGGTTTATATTATGACACTCTTGTTGTGGCATACCATAGCTCCACAGAGCATCTTTGCCCATGAGAGATGCCTATTACATCACAGGGACTGCTGTGTCATACGGTCCAATTTGCAGAGTTATTTTCATACTAATTCAAAAACCTTTATGTAGCCCTTTATAGCTCTAGGGTTCACATAGAGCTGCAGACTTCCATGTTACTTGGTAACAGTTGGAGTAGTATTCCCTGTGGAACCTACTTCCAGGATTCAGGGAAGATTGTTAGCTATTGCTATCTCTTCTCAGTGGCAGGAAGTAGGATTTGGCATAATCAGCTGCTATCTTTGGAAGGGTAGCCTTAACACGTCCCAACATCACCACACTTCGGTGCTATTCTAGGGTTTTGGATATTCAGAAGTTTCATCTCCTGCCTCTGAAAATGCATTTATTATATTAAAAATCTCCAGCATATTTGCTAATGCCTGGTACTTCTTAAGCAACTTTATTAATGTCATGGGTAAATGTAACATTCTTTGGAATGGCCAGTCTCAGTCCCTTCAGCCTCCAAGAAAGGAAAAAAGTAGAAGTTACACGGCTCAGGGCAATATCACAAATACACATTTTGTCTCTGCCACACGAATACAGACTTATTATCTTTCTTCATACCACAGAAAAGAAGTAATTTGGGATGTGAAAGGCTTCATAGCACACACCTGAGGCTGGATTAATATTCCTTTGCAAAGATTCTACACTCAGCACAGTGGTTGCAACTGGGGTTACTATTACTGGAATGAACAAAGATTCATGTTTCTGCTACAACTGCCCATTCTCTAGGATCCTTTTAGTTTTTGTAGGCGCCACATTGATGAGATAAATTAAAATACACTAGAAATCCCCACCCTGGCATCGCCCTGGTTTTTAAGTAGTGGTTTGTTTGGTTTACTCTCAGGTGCTTTTAATTTACTCTTTTGGTAGAGACGTAGAGGTTGGAGGAAGAAAGGTTTCAGAAGCTTGCACGTGGTCTACTTGACTATACATAGCAGTTTTTATTCCACCTTCTAGGAATTTCTCTTACGATGTGTATCTGTGAAGCCTATGGATTCACTGAGAAGAAATGCACAGGGTGGGCATAGTAAGACGCTTCCCCTAGGAACAAGACTATGATAACTAATTCTCTGGGTCCCAGATGTCAGTCTCCACATTAGGTGTGTGCTTAACAATCCTCCAAATATTTAAGCCATCTTCTTTCTCCATGTAGATGGCCATCTGAGTAAATGCCCGAGAATTTTTTTTGAACAATCATGGGACATGGTTTATAATCTATAAGGTTTGAAGGGCTTTTCCATTGGAGATCTTTATGATTAGAGCCTAGGAGCTGAGGAATATGTTTTGATTTTTCATTGCAATGATGGTCTCAGCCCCTTGATCATCTATCTTTGATTATTTTTTTTGATTACGCACATTGAACAAACTTTTATAGGCTATCCATTTGTCTTGTTTCCCAGGGATGCCACATTTTACTAGCCATCTCCATTGATCTCAGAGAGTGCTTCCCTTTGGCTGAACTCCAGCCTTGTCGCCCACTATAACTATACTCTGGATCTCTGAGATACAGCTACCAAGCTTCTAAGGAGCTTCCTCTCTCTTAAAATAACTTACTCCCTCAGTAAACATGCAATTCTGTGAAATTCTTTCTTGTGCACCAGAAATATGCTTTCTGGAATTTCTGCTCATGTGACATGTGTTCGTGTATGGGAAGGGAAGGTAACTAACTGCCTTGCAGGTCTTTCTCCTTATTTCTGTCACAGAGACTATATCCTCTTTCATTTGAATAATCTCAAAAATGGCCTTTAAAATTCACTAAGGAAGTCAGAGGCTAATTAATCTTGGGTCATCTGGAAGGGAAAGAAAACACATGGTATTGAGATTAGGTAGAATAATAAAATAACAACTGCCAGCCACATAGATAACACCCATGTGTGTACCATGTGACAGGTCCCACCCAAAGCCCCTGACTCAAATTATCCTTGCAACAAGCATTCATTTATGCAAGAAATATTTATTAAGCACCTAGCATTCTAGAAACTAGGGATACAGCAGTAAAGAATACCAAAAAAAAAAAAAAAAAAAAAAATCCTGCCCGTATAGAGCTTACATTCTAGAGGTAAGAAGACAGGAACAGGCAATAAATAAGATAATTGAGTGCTCTGTATAGAATGTTAGGTGTCAAGTGTTAAGGAAAATTAGAGGAAAGAAAGTGTTAAGGAAAATGAGGAAAGAAAATAGGAAATGGCAAATGTCATTTGCAAGATTAGAGACTGAGGGAGGCCTAGCTAGTGGATAACTTGAGTGAGAGTGGAAGGAGATATACGGGTGACCTTGTGGACAACTAGGAGCTGTTCCAAGGGGAATGAACAATAAGGGCAGAGACCCTGAGGTAGTATTATTATCTCTGTTGTATACATGACTTGCCCAACAGCCCACTGATTGAGAATGGAGCCAGGATTCAAACTTGGGCCTACTTGATTGTAGACCTTGTTATTACCATAGAGCTACCTAGTGACAGAGTGTGACAGTAGACAATGGGGAAATGCTCTATGTTACCAATGGTGGCACAAGATCCTAGAAGAGGGAAGCAACTTGCTCAGCTGAACACACGTAAAAGGTAGCAGGGTTGAGACTACCATGTGGTCACTTTTAGTCCCCCATTTCTGTCTGCAGAAGATAGACATTTATCCTCTGGCTAGAACTAGTTTCCAAACCAATGGGCTAGGTGAAACAAATTTTGCTGATAGACATTTTAGAGTTCTGTCTTGGCTTAGCTGCACTAAATGATGTCTTTGAGCTCTGACTTCTCTTGCTGGCAGGTGTGGGTTAGTAACAAA
Source organism: Montemys delectorum (assembly GCA_019843815.1). NCBI lineage: Eukaryota > Metazoa > Chordata > Mammalia > Rodentia > Muridae > Montemys > Montemys delectorum. The sequence goes on from JADRCD010213855.1 coordinate 27,373, forward strand.
GCATAGACTATGGAGTTAGTTAGGTACATCTAAGCCTGAAAATAGGCTCTAGGCTTTTCTATCTATGTGGCCATGGGCAAGTTACTAAATATTTCGGACTCTCAATTTCCTCATTTATTAGAGGATAGGAATGCCTCTTGAAGATGTGGTAGGGATCAGACAAAACAATACATGTGTAACACCTCCCACAGTGACTGGCATGTCAGAGATGCTATACTTGCAACCATGTTCTTTCCCCTATGTGATTAGTTGTCTTGTCACATGCATAACTCTAACTTTGTAAATGCATTACTTTTTTGAGAGTTGAGAGGTTACTTTATATATCTAGCTATTCACCGCATTTTATATTATATGGTGGTACACAGTAAATGCTTAAGAGTGATTATTTAATTGCTGGATTAGTGGAGAAGAGAAAGAATAGTGGTTATTGCTTTGGGACTCTGTCGATGTAACCATCGTCTAGTTACAACATCTGCTAGCTCCCTGCTCGCCAGGCTTGTTTTGTCTGATACGAGTGGTCAGCAGATAGCCTCTTACTTCTTTGAAAGTCCGTATGCATTCTTCCAGAAGTCAGGCCACTGTTCAGGTAGAAGAAGACTTTTGTTTTCTGTCAAGAGAAGACAGGCAGCTGTCCCTGTGGGGATCAGTAGGTTCTTGACATATCCTGGGAAGAAGACAAAGCTCTAGTTTAATTCACAGCGTTAGCATCTTCCACCCAGCTCGTTCATCAGGACTGCTATCAAAGAGTCAAATTGACCAATTTCCATTTTTATTTCTTTTCCCCACCCTCTGGCAAGATCTCAGTGAGCAGCTAACCAGCTGAAAATAGGAAGAGAAGAGAAAGGCCTGGACTTCAATGACTCCAGAGATGGTTCATCAGTCGCCAAAAATTGAAGTTAGTTTTTCATTCATGTAATGTAGAAAAAAAAAACCTTCTACTGTAAATATTAGCAAGAGTTTAATGGAGTAACTTGTCTAGAATATCATTGTTTAAGGGAAAAAGGTAGCTAATTTTGTAGGGTCCTCTTACATTAGCTTCTGTAATCCTTATAACCACTCTATGAAGTAATTATTATGGTCCACGCCTTAGAGATGAAGACACAAATGGAACCTAAGGACATTAACTTGCTCCGGCTTACACAGCTTGTGAGTCTCAAGCCAGGGCACTCTCTATGCATTCCTGAGTCCAAATTCATTCCTGCCCACCTTGTTTTATGCCTCTATTGCTAAAAGGATGGATGACAAATGTTGCTTCCTGATCCCCTCAGAGGTCAGTAAAGGCTGTCAAGGGGGACCAAACAAGCATCCATCTCTTTTTCTCTGGTGAAACATACATAGAGTCTTATAGTTATGCAAAGACAGCACAGAAAACATCCTACTGTTGTCCTAAGAGTTAATAATGTAGCTAAGAATTAATACGTCTCCCTCCATAGGCGAGAAGACCATGAAGCTTCACGTCTTGATAACATGAAGAAAGGGGGTGTTGTTTGTGGCTGAGGATCAAGGGAAAACAAAGAGAATGATCAGCACAGTTTGGAAGAAAATCATCACCTGTAACTTCTGAACTATAACCCTGGTCAGGTTGAGATTAATGAGCTTTAAAGTATTTTTAAAATAAATCAAATTATTAAACTATTAATTGTGTATGTGTGGATATCAGGAAGATTCATAGACCGTGAGCACTACTGTATTGGAATAGTAGGATCATAATGCCATTCCTCCCCCATTTATGCTATGATTGTAGAGTATTTATGTTAGCAGATATAATGTGATAATTCTGTGACTCTATTGGAGGCCCTGTAGGTACCCATTTGCCCAGAGCTAGGAGTTCTCTTTACATCAAATTCCCAATTTGACAGTTGATTAACTTGACACAGGGGGAAGACAGATTTCTTCTGAGATGGAGGTGCTGATGATGCTCCTTCAGTGATGTACTAACAGGAAGCACTGGGTCTCATGGACTTGACACCCTTGCACTTCAAGATGGATAGCTCAACTTTGCCTGGTAGTCATAATGGACATGGAAATAGAACCAGAGGTTTGGGTTATTTTAGTATAGTTTCTCCAGTAATCTTTTTCTTTTTTTCTTTTATTTTATAGGCAAGGGAGATTTTTAATAATCAAATATCCTTTAAACTATCCTAATTCGCCCACCTTTGGAATTTCTTATTTAGCCTAACCATGCCGTTTTTCTTTAGGACAAGCAGTTCACTTGCTTGAACATGAAGAGAGGGAGGCTTGGAGAAGGAGCTTTCAAGATTAATGTTCACAGTCAAGCACAGGTCATAGGTTACCTAGTTAGAATCACACATTACCTACACACAATCTGAGCCAGCAAGTAAGTTCTTGGTAATACTGCTACCCTTGGACTATGAAGCAATTTGTTCATTAGAAAGTACTCTAGCTTATGTTATTGGGGACTCTGAATACACTAGGAATACAGAGTTTTCATTCTCAACAGTGAAAGACACCAAGCATGTATAAAGTGACACATGGATAATATTTTAAAGAAGCTTATAATCTCCCTCCCTCCCTCTCTCTCTCCCTCCCTCCCTCCCTCTCTCTCTCTCTCTCTCTCTCTCTCTCTCTCTCTCTCTCTCTCTCTGGTTTTTCAAGACAGGGTTTCTCTGTATAGTCCTAGCTGTTCTGGAACTCACTCTGTAGAACAGGCTGGCCTCGAACTCAGAAATCCATTTGCCTCTGCCTCCCAAGTGCTGGGATTAAAGGTGTGCATCACCACTACCTGGCTCTGCTTGTTTTCTCATGGTTGAATAAGACTTCTCATGGGGTCTCTAACGTCAGTAGAGAAAGCAGCCATGAGGATAAAGGGCGTGGATGTAGACTTTGAAGCCTATCCTTTTTGAACTCCTAAGGTGCATCTTCACTTTCACAGAGGGATGATGAGTGGCTGTCATTCCCAGGCAGCACCTTTCCATAGACTTGGAGGTTCTATGAGAGCCTCAAATCTGCTAGTTCTTGTCTGTATGGTTTTTAGAAATCAGTTAATATTTCCAGGTCTGTGGTCACATCTTGTCAGAGAAGTGAGTTGAAGTGCAAACTCTGAGTCCCTGGGATTTCACAAAGGTGGATTAATTGAAGCTCAAGATAGTACATCATGGGTAGTTAGCTCACAGACTTTAAGAAGCCTAGATCACCTGTGTTGGAAAATGAGATGGAACCAGGACAGGTCAGTGTGAAGATCTGAGAGTGTTATAGCTGACAAGAGAAGGGTCAGGGTTCAGGTAGAGCAGTGTTACTGGTGTAGAAGCTACATCAGAAAGAATGACTTCCCTAACATTCTCTACCTTTGCATCTCCCTACTCAAGTCCAGAGTCCTAGGACACTGACTCTTTGATCTAGAGTGAGGCTGTACGTGCAGCTTACATAGACAGCAGACAACTTCCCTTGTATCCTCAGCAACACACCATTCAGCAGTAGAAAGATTATTGCTGCATAATGGGGTAGATGCTCAGCAGGCATAACTTGCTTCCTCCTGGACCCTCCTTTTTCTTTCCTATCTTTTCTCCTCTCTCTCTCTCTCCCCTGTTTCTCCCTCTCTCTCCTATATCCTTAAGGCTCTTCCAGCTGCCTTTTATATTTGGGGGAGGCTATATTTTAGTACATTAGAGAAGGTTCTAGTCCCCACTTCTCCTTACACCATTAGAAGGATTAGGATCATGGGGAGGAGAGCAGATAGTTGCCCTGGCTACAGCTGGGGATCAGAAAGCCAGAAAGCAGCAGTATTCCTAAGGACTAGAGCCAGGGACAGCTATGAGCAGTGATCTTGGAGCAGATGGCTCATAGAACAGTCCACCAAAGCCCCCCGGGTACTGCTGCTAGTCTGAGGGGTTTCCTTTCACAGTGTTCCCATTAACACATTTTCTTGGCTTTCTCTTTATGGCTGCTGGGATGAGCAGCTTTTTTCCATTTCCAAACTGTCCTTATCAGTAATGCAACAATAGCTAATTTAATTAGCTGACCTGAATGGTGGCCAGTTTGGGCTAATTTGGTTTTGATAGTGCTCCTTGGCACATGCAAAGCTGATAAGCATATTTCACTCCAGATGAACAGTGGGGTTTAGGGGCCGGTATATGAATGAGGATAGCTCTCCCAAAGCCCCTCTTATACCTGGGGGACACAGTGCTTGACCAAAGGCAAGTTATTCTAAAGTCAGTATCTCCCCTGAGCCCCCAACAAGGACCTGTCAAATGTGTCAGCTGAAAGAGAAAATAGACAACCAGAAAATTGCAAAGGCAAATTGCCCAGGATGAGGATGCTGGGAGCTGGGACAAAAACACTCCCCTTAGCAGAAAGAATGCTTGGCTGGGAGGACTGACCATCAGTCACCCCAATTCTGTAGGTTACCTACCTGATGCGTCAGGTGATCACTGGCCACTTCCTCCACAGCTGTGTCTCAGTACATCCATGCAGTGTAGATAAGGGCACACACACACACACACACACACACACACACACACACACACACACATACACCCCTAGTCAATGGAGGATACTGCGACAATGAGCTGATTACCCGGAGAGTATTCATCCTCCTGATTCACTGATTCTCCTTGATTGGAACTAAAACCATTACTCATTGTGTCTCTAGGTCCTAATAATGATATGTATACACAAACAGTACTTAACGTATGTTAGGGAAGGGCATATGGGAGCACACAGAAGGACAGTCTCAGGCAACACACAACTGAATATCATAAAACAAATTCCTTTTCAGGTCAATATTTCTCTCTATCCTTGCAGGGGGGTGGTGCAGGGGAGTTACCAGAAAACCACAATTGTTTTGTATTTCCAGTGAGGCTCCATTTGAGAGAACTAAGTTTGCATTGATGAGTGATTATCAATTGGAGATAGCTCCTGGGTTAGGGATGGGGTATGCGACCACTACTCCTTTCAGCTCCAATGCCCCATCTGACATTATCCACGCAGGTTCCGGGCATGCTGCTCCAGTCTCTGCGAGTTTATATGTGGACTGGTCCTCTGTGTTTAGAGGGCCTTCTTTCCTTGGGGTTGCCCATCCCCACTGGCTCTTACAGTCTTAGCAGTAGACAGCCAACACAAAATCAACTCAATGACATCTTTGGAAGCTCCTTGTCTTAAAATGCTTTGCCAGAATTTTTTTTTTAACCTTACATGTCCCTTTATATACCATGGCTTTTGGCTTTGTGCTTTTCTGTGTGTATGAATGCTAGTGTCTCTGGATTTAGATGTGTTGCTTATGGTTTTCTTTGGATCTTTTCCTTCTGTTTGCTTGTTATGGGCTATTTTGGTTTTTGTTTTATCTTATTTTTATTATTATTCTTTAGATGCCTGTTTGTTCTCTAAGAGCAATAGAAGGGGTGTGGATTTGGGGAGGAGGAAAGAAGGGGAGGGCCTTGGAGGAGTTAGGGGAGGGGAAACATAATCAAATATATTTTATAAAGGAATCTATTTTCAATAAAAGAAAAATAAGGGGAAAAAGACACATTTGTTACTTGAGACGTATTTGTCTCATTGGAGCTCCTGCCTGACATTTCCCAGCCATGTTCTTTCTAGATAAAGGGCCACACCTAGGTAGTCTTTTGATTTGCTTTGAAGGGCTTTCCCCATTTTGGAGCTGCACTTCAATAACACACCAATGAGCATGCACGAAATCACATGGGTTAAATGGTGTATAATTGAAATTAGTAGGTTTGACACCTTTCCAGTAGGACTGGTTCATGGGGGAGTATGTCAGTGTGCCTCCTGATTCATCAGTGTGCTGATGTCTAACAAAGTTTGGTCATCTATTCTCATTCCATACACTTCCTGGGTGAACCCACCCACTCCGTGACATCAGCATCCTATGGGCTAAAAATACACAAGTCTTAGAAATGCAACTGACTGCTGGAGTTTTCCACCTGGATCTTCCTTTAAAGCCTAAGCCAAGACTCCAAAAAACCGTCCTTATTACCAGTTTACAGAAATCTAATTGTCTTGATTCCCTGCTTTTACTAACAACTTAACCCAACCCCGCTCCCTTCGAACCTGCTTTAGACAATCACCTAGTCTATTGATTTTGTCTTCCAAATGTCTTTTGAATCCAGGTCATTCTTAACACCTAAATGACTTTATTTATATCTTTCATCCCCTATCCCTCCAATCTAAACAGGAATTTCTCAAAGTCTGAGATATCTCAATGTCAGACAAAGAGGAAAGCGCTCCTGTTTTCTGAACTGAATTAACATATCCCTCCTGCTGTTCCATCGAATTCTAAATCTTTAGTGAATACCAAGTACTTTGCTGAATACAAAGATGTAGATGTCTTCTCTTACTCCAGCGTATATCAATTTATATTTTAGTAGTGAAATCAAATGCCTTTCGTGTATAGATCGTATGCTATGCAGTTTACCTAGTTCATAGATGACAGCCAAACAGAAAAACAAAACAATCAAGCCTCTGACAGGTTATGAAACTTTCCCCTTACTACACAGATCAGAGTAAATGATAAAACTTGAATTTGGAGTCTGGGTTGGGTCCAATGTAAACACTATGTAAGATACATACTAATTATTCAAAGTCCTTATCTCTAGAAATAAAACAAAGAAAAAGCAAAGCACCCAGATGAATCTCAAAATAATTACACTGAATGAAAGAAGCCAGACGAGGAGGACTGCACGCTCTGAGATTCCACATACACAAAATACTAGAAAATTCGAGCTAGACATGGTGACAAGAACCAGGCCAATGGTTGCCTAGGGAAAAGGGACAAGGTTGAAAGACTGGATTGTAAGCAAGGAGACTTGGATAAGTGTGAACAGGTTAAAAACTTATCAAAGTGTACCCTTCCAATATGTGGTTCAGTGTGTGCTTAAGCCAATAGACAGGCACACAGACAATTGAGCTACATTCATATTGTTAAAACCCCACATATTAAACAAAGGGTAATTAATTAATCAAGAGCATCACCCAGGGATCAGTGAAGGGAGAGCAAGTCCCCAAAGGCCTAGATCTCAGAGTCAACAGGTAGTGGGACAAGATCATCAAACAAAAGTCCCATGATTTGTGGGCCTACTTGGTTCTCAACTTCTCTGTCTTGCACTTGAGGGAAATCTGGTGAAGTACATAACAAAAGCTTTAAGTGTTTTCATCTAAGAAGCAACACAATGTGAATCAAGGGCTGTCCTAAGAACTGGACTAAGGTACATAGTCCACTGAGGAAATGTTGCTCTCATGCCTATGCATATATGAACACCTGCTAAATATTGTTAAGGGTTAAAGAAGGCCTGAATCAGGGTGCATTGGGCTGTGGTGTGCATTAAGGCCAGCAGGGGTGTGAAGGGACAGTCCTTAGCTTAGGTATGGTTCCAGAGAAAGACATGGGTCATCACACAAATGGTTTTTTTTTTTTTTTTTTCTTGAAAGGTGCCAGCATTTGGAGGCAGTGAGAGGTCATTGGGTCTGGCTTCTACTGATTCCTGGGGGGCTTTTTCCCTTCTCATACCCTACCAGGAAAACAGAATGCAAACAGCAGCTCTTGCACTGGGTCAGTCTCTGCCTCTCTACAGCAAATAGCCCTGCTTTCTGCTTTATTCCATTCCTCTATTACCTTAATGTGCTGGCCTGGAGGATGAATGAGATAATAAACACAGAGCACAGTGTCTGGGTCACAGGAGGCGCTCAATAAATGTTAATTCCCTGCCCCCAGCCCGGTATAGATTAGCCCTGACTTCTCAGAAATGCAAATCCCTGCGCGCTCAGCTCACCTAGGTCTCCTTTCAATATCCTTGCATAGGAGCCTTTTACAACCCCTTAAAGCTGGGCCAGATTCCCTCTCCTCTGCTAATTGTCCCACAGAGACCAGGGGAAGAGAAGGCAGCCACTCTGGAAGAGGCCAAAGCCTCCTAGCAGAAGAGTCTGTGTGTGTTATTGAGCTTCATGAGCCTGGACCTCATTTGTCTTCACAGACATTGCTGCGCCATCCATTTTAAATGACATGGAAGTCGACCTGTTTATCAAGATCAGCATACTACTGTATTATTATGATTATTTAGCATTTACATAACACTCTATTTGCAAAGTGCTTAATAATAATTTATTTATTACTTCATCTAACTATGCACTAATGGAAAAATTCAAGAGGTTGTTTTGAGTTCACTGACCTCGGCTCTGGAGGCACCTCAGGCCATTTTCAATTGCTGCCCAGATGCCTGCCGTAAAATGTTTTAATGAAAAACCATTTGATATATATATTTGTGTGTATGTACATATATATATGCTTATATATATGTACACACACACAATCACACATATACAGGTACACACACATATATATCTATAAATACGTTTATATTTTCTTTTTTGGCAATTGTAATATGTTAAAAACAATATTTTTACTTTACAATGGTGAAAAATAGCCATTACTATTATTAAGAAGTCACTAGAAACACATATATTTAGAACTTAAAAATGACCCGAGATTCCGCTCTTAATTGTGTGGAAGACATGGAAACCACACACGCTTTCTTTGCATCCTGCTTCCGGAAGGGTGCAGAGCTGGGCAAAAGTGATTCTCACGTCTATCCCAGGATGCAGGAGGCTGAAGCAGGACGGCCAAGAGTTTAAAGCCAGCCTGTATACATACTGAGACTCTGTCTCTCAAAAAATAAATCAATAGGCAAAAAGAAAAACCAAACAAGGGTTCACAGCTGGGTTTAGAGTCTTGGGGGCAGCTGACAGCCTTGTCAGTTAGCTCTTTTGAGGTCCACCTCAGGCAGTGACTGAGCATGGCAGTGGGGTGCTGTGGCTATCTGCCCACGGTGGGGTTCAATTCAACAGGGATTTGTTGCAGAGTTGTCTTGGACTTTCTCAGTCCTCCGTTTCTATCCGATGGCTTCTCTGCCCACTGATGTCCTTTTCCTTCACAGCTATAAAAACCTCTGCACATTTTGCAGTCCTGACTTAGCCTCAGACCCAGCCAGCTTCCCCAGCTACCAGGCTTCCCCCACCTGATGCTGGAAGCTAAGCCTTGCTCTGTTAGGCATGTCTGTAGATCAGATAGGAGGTGGCTTGAATGCTTTCAAAGGCCTTTCACCTCCTTGATTCTATGGAAGGGGATTCACTATTTTTGGATCTTTAGCCTCCGTACAAAAAGGCTTTATGAGCATTCTGAAAAAACTACCCTTAAGAAAAGGCAATTTGGGAAGTGGGGGTGGGGAGAATTTATTTTAGAGTGTATTTCAAGGGTCCAGTCCATCATGAAAGGTCATTGAAGCATGATCTTGAGCATGGAGGTGGTCACAGGGCATTCACAGCCCAGAGGATGCAGGTTGGTCACACTGCACCCTTGGCCAAGAAGCAGAAAGTGGCAATGTCGTTCAACACCCTCCTTTTTATGCCATCTAGGACAGAAGCTCATGGAGGAAGGCTCTGAAGGGAAAGCTCATTGCTTCTGATAGCCCTGTCTCCATATCTACAATGGCCTGCATTGATATTATCCATGTTAAAATTATGAGCACAGACTGATGTGTGAACATAATGCAATAAGAATACACACACACACACACACACACACACACATATTTAACATTATATAATACACAATATATATGTTAGGGCATCAATGAACTAGCACCATAGGCACACATAAAATTCCAGTCAAACAGAGGTGTCAGAAGAGAGAAATGGGGAGAGGAGGTCATGCTGACAGATGGTGGAAGGACAATTACATTAGAAAAGAGGCTAATTTCTAAGCCAGAGAGCCCCACTATTTGAGTTATACTCAAATGGGAAAGGAAAACTTAAGTGAACTGCTCCAACAGGGAACATCTCTTGAACTATGCTCAGAATGCCAAGGCTCTTGGCATTAGGGGGTCATGTTTGTCATCTGTGGAGGCGTGTCTGTTTGTTTGTTTTGTTTTGCTTTGTTTTTAAGAATAGGGACAGAAGACATGAGCTTTTTATCACCATGCTCCCCACCCCTGTTTTCTTTCTTTTTTAATATTCTTTTTGTTTTGTTTTTTTGTTTTGTTTTTTTGAGACAGGGTTTCTCTGTGTAGCCCTGGCTGTCCTGGAACTCACTCTGTAGACCAGGCTGGCCTCGAACTCAGAAATCTACCTGCCTCTGCCTCCCAAGTGCTGGGATTAAAGGCGTGCGCCACCACTGTCCAGCCTTTTTTTAATATTCTAAATCATTTCTGGAAGAAATCAGATCTCTCCTTTTTCTACACCTTTTTATCCTCTTTTTTTTTCTTTTTAATCTCACAGTGGTCTCAGATCAAAAGACATCTGTGAGAAAACTGTTAAGAAATGTAACTAGTAGTATTGAAAATGAAGCCTACCAAGAATAAAAGCGAACCATGGACAAGGATGGTGCATAAGGTGATTGGCTCTGAGAGACACACTTACACTGGCTAAAATGTTAAAGCATGCTTCATCCTCTTTTGTGTAAAGTCTTAGAAGGCTTAACTGTCCTTAATTAGGGGTGTGTGTGGCATGTGACATGTTTAAGAGACCAATAATGAGATTATCTTGGACTTTTCATCTGCTTTCATCAGCTTTTAGAGGCCAGATAACAGAAAGTGCACTACAGCCCCTTAAAACGGCAAGCTGGCAGAGTTCAGAAGTCGTCTAAGGTAAGGATCTAGGCTCGACTTCAATAATGACTTCACAGCATAAAGTAGAATAATTTGTGATTTACAGACATCAGCAGGAATTGACCCAAACAAGACACATCCTATTATCATCACTTATTCCTAGGAAGAAAGATCTTAGAACAGCACAGAATCCCTGATCCAATTCTTCAACATAGTGAACAGAATTCCTCTTGTCCCTGCTTGAGATAAAAATGGGTAAGGAGAACAACAATATGCCAATAAAGGGAAAGGGGGTCTTCCCTCAGCCTGCAGTAGTCCACAGTTTTTACCTCAAGGCACTGGCTCTCACTGGTTCTGTCTATAACAGGGTTGTGCTGACAGCAACATAGCCTGGTGGCATTACACCCCACCTTCAGAGTCACACTCTGGGTTCACATCCCGACGCTCCTACATATTTGTGTGTGTCTAGATAACTTTTCTGGGGGTTTCCCCAAATTTCTTTTATATAAGGTGGGTGTCAGCAGGGCATAATGATGCATGTCTGTAATGTTAGTACTCAGGAGGCTAAGTCAGATGGATGTCCTGAAGTTCAAAGACAGCCTGGTCTTCATAGAGAGTTCCAGACTGTCCTGGGATCTATAGAAAGATTTCGTCTTGATAAAATGAAAGAATAAATAATAAAACAGAACCAGTGTCATGGCACACACTTTAAAGAATCAGAATGAGATAGGAGGCTGCGTACAGTGTAGCATCTGGTCAGAGAAACAGTCTGGAAACGGTAGTTCTTTATTACACATTAAACGCATTGTCTGAGAGTAATGAGCTAATATGTGGGATGCTGAAATCAGGACCCAGAAAGGTCTCACTAGTCTGGACTCAAGAAGCAAATCTAATAGGGTGGCCTTTAACAAGGATAAATGTAAAAGTAGTGCGATTCGATCTAAACAGCAAGTGGCAGATGCCCGGTGGGGAGATGGGTGTTACCCACTGTGCACCTGAACAAAGGCTTGGGTGCATCACTGACTCTTTGCTAATTAAGGGTCAATGGTGTGAGAAGTCCACCAAGAAGCAAATGCTACTTAGGCAACATAAGGCCAGTGCATTATCTGGAACAAAGGAAGAAATAGTAGCCTCGTCCTCTGCCATCCCCTGAACCTCACAGGTTACCAAGGGTGGTGCTAAATGAGGCCAGGATCAGGAAAGAGATGTAAATCCAATTGGAGCAAAATGGGCAGAGGTAAGAGAAAGCCCATGAAGGTTCTGGATCTGTGTTCCTAAATATTCAAAAAGCAGTATGTATGTGATGAATAAAATCCCCTGTAGCAAATTTCCAGTTCCTTCTCTGCTTCAGTCTGCTCAGGAGAGCAAGAAGGATGGGTGGCAAGTTCCAGAATGGAAGATTGCTGCTTACTCTACAAAGAACAGACCTCCAGTCATTAACACTGGTCCCAAGTGAATCTCCCAGCACTGGGAAGGCCCGGGTAGAGGCTGAAGAATCATCTGCAAAGGATGCTGTATGGTAACTATGCTGTCTCCTAGCTCAAGATTCAGTTTGCCTGCCATAGAAGTCTTAGGCAAAGGTAGATTTTCCTCTGGGGAGAAGGTTCATAGTCCTCTTTAGATCATTTATAGAACCTCAGACCCCTCCCCACCACCACATCACTCTCTCAAAAGTTGAAGATGAATTGAGTTGGCGCATTCTTTGTTCTGCATGTATGAAACACTATTTGATATTGGACCAGGGGGGAGGAACGCAAGAATACGAGATACTGTCTCTCCTTGTCAAGAGAAAGCTGGGATGTGATGCATCCTGTTAAACAAATGTATGCAAAGTTCATTCCCTGCTGTGATGGTGTTGTACAAGAGATTGACACACACACTTGACAGTATTCTGTTCTTCCTGGGGACCGTCCCTTCAGCTTGGGGACTGGGGATGCTGCCAGAGACAATCCTCAGAGTACCTAAGCAGTTTTCATAGTCCTGTAGAGGTGGTGTATTGCAGGGTCACTAAGGACGCCAAGGGGATGAGACAACAAAGCCACAGACATTCTGTAAACCCCTGCCAAGGGCCTGGGAATTGTTTATCTCTCTGGTCCTGACCTCTCAAAGACCCTATCCTGACTGTCTATTATGGGGTAGGTGTATGAACTAAAATGTTCTAAAAATGAGATTTCATGGAAGCTGCTGGAGAATAAGTTCATTTAGTTCATGAAAATCCAAATCAGCAGCTGCCTGTGCCTGTAAACTCCCAAGGTGCTTTATATTTATTTACCCTCCATGTACCGCCTGTTTATTGGGCTAATAAATTGGAGGCAGTAATATCCACTCATCAAATCCCTACCTGTCTTCCAGGGCCTGGCTGTCACCTTATAGTCTAGGATGTCTCCCCAGATCCTCTGCACATAGAGAACATGCTAGTCTCTGAACAGATGAAGCATCTGCAGTGTACACCTCTTATTAAGCACTGGCTGTTTACCTCTGCTTGCTACTTCTCTGGATTCTTTTACTTTGCTGTATTTTCTAGTTCTCAACTAAGCGATGTCTTGCCTGATGAGGGTCATAAATTCTTGCTCACTGGGGGGGTGGAGCCAAAGCTCATGACCGACTTTCACTGTGAGGTTTAGAGGCATGTGAGCTGGTTTGCTAAGTAGAGAGTCATATACCTATCTTTGGATCTTTTTAAGAAAACTGTTAGAGACAGATAGAGCCAAACTCAGAAAGGCAGTCTGCTTTGCCCTGGCCTGTGGATTCATCCAGAGGGAGAAGGACACCATGGGGTTTTACACTGTAGACTTGACATTATGACTTTTAGGTTTTTCCAAGGTCTAATGGCTCCAAGGAACACTATAGTTCGTTTGAGACAGAGTCTCATTATGTAACCCTGGTTGTCTTGAAATTTGTTATATGTACCAAACAAGCCTTGAAATCACAGAGACCTGCCTGCCTCTCCCTCCCACGCGCTAGAGATTATATATGCATTGCCACCTGGCTTGTTCCAGAACTTGCAACCAGAGGGGTAAATAGTTGGAGCTTAATAAGAGACATACACGGTAAACTCAGCTGTTCTCCATGAGTAGAACACCTGGGAGACATCTGGAGAATATAAGGTCCCAGCCAGACCCTGGAAGTCAGGTAGAGTTTTGATGAGCGGATATCACTGTTTCCACAACTGAACTCAGATTCTCGGGCTGAACATGGCTTGGCATCTTTATGTTATGCCAGGGAAATAAGAACAGACCTTCAAACTCTCAGCAGCCCTTTTGCTCATGGCCAATAGATCTTTCTCCCAGTCAGTGAGATTCAAACACACGTAGAGAATCTCTGAGTTAGAGGAGGAAAGGGGGAAGGTTGACACAACTGAAACCTATAGCTGCTTTAAGAGTGAGGCAGCGTGTTGTCTGTAATTACCCGACTTGGGACATTGTCAGGTTCTTAGAGGGACCCAAAATCTGAATAGACACCCACATCTACCTTCTTAGGGGGAACATCCCATCTCCAGCTGGGTGTTACCCAGACATGGGCTGCCAGGCTCAGATTATGAGCAAGTGTTTGGGGGGGGGGGGGGGTATAAACCAGGTCTTCTCTGAGGGCCTCTCTCTAAGTCCAAGCCATGATGCATGTTTAAAGCTAGCTAGGATTCATGAGGGACCAAAGAGCCCAAGCACAGAGAACTTCTTTACATCACCAACCCTGACCCAGGCATTCCCCACCCTCAGAATCCTAGCCCCTTCTATCATTAAGACAGTGCTGTTTGCAAATCAAACTGGCTCCCAAGGTCATAGACGTCTAGATCTCCCTTCTCATCTCCTCCTCTGTGTAGGGCTCTCATGCCTGGGGCAAGCATCTGAACTCAGGGGTAGATCCTGACTCAGAGGAGGAAGCTGATAGTAGGACAAAAGCCTGCTGCTTGCCTGTGGAGCCTGCCTCTGCCACCTTCCACACTCCCTCCACCCACTGGCAAGACGCAAGCAACACCAGCTGGGTCAGTACCCTTCACTACGCTGCTGCCATTATGGATGCTCGGAAACCCCGGGCTACATCAAAGGAACAAGGGACATTTCAACACGGACACTGGCTATAAACAGAGCCATTTAGAAGTCACCTTGGATTCTGACTCTGCCAGAAACCATTAGTCATTTTCTTAGGCTAGCACTGTACCCGTCTGGAAATCTCCAGTTGGCTGGGAGCTGTTCTCTTCTTTCTCTTTCCCCATTTTCTCTTCCTACCACACAAAATGCTCGAGACCCACCTGAGACCTAACATTTGTCTGTTTTGAGAATAGATGAGTATTTATTAGAACTAAACAGCTGGGAGCCCTGTGATATTTAGACGGGCATTAGGAGGAATGTATGAGAAGAAGATAACGCTGGGTCTTCATGTCTGTAAACCAGCCTGGGCTTACTTACTGAGGGGATTTCTTGGGTCTCCTGTGAGAACCAGATACAGTTAATTTCCTGCAAAAGCTGCGGGCTGGGCCGTGCTGATATTGCAGTGTTATTTAGAATAGAAAGGTCAGGCCTGAGATTGAATAATCATTGACAAGAAATCCACAGGGCAAAGGAAGCAGTTGGTGAGCAGTCGCTGACTTATTTCTCCCTCCCCCCACCCCACTTCCCTTCATTCCTGGGTATCTGTTGATTCTGGGGTTTGTTTAATAGTCTTTTTGCAACTGTTTCCCAAATTTGTAGCTGGTAGGAGATGTGTGTTGAGACAAAGAGGGGACAGCTTCCAGGTCATCAATGGACATGGGACATTCAGTCTTATAGACTGGGTGTATCTATTTGGGGCCATTGGCCTTGGGTACCTGTGTATGAATTTTCTGGCCACATATATGGTGGGGTTTTTTCTTCTCAACCATTTGAAGCACAAGTGCTTTCTTTTCCTGCATGGTATCTGAGCTATCCTCTGGGTGGCCCTGTTTAAAGTCTGCCCTGAGTCTGGAGGCAAATATCAGCCTTTGAGAAGAACAGAAGAGAATCCCATGAATAGAACATGTGTTGTGTGTGAGGCTGGGGTAGTTTATGAATTCTGGCACCCATGTGAGCCCCACTTTACTGATGGAGAAAACCTAGAGAAGTTGGATGGCTTGCTCAAGACATCTCAGTTCCTATAGAGCAGTGTGAGGGTGTGAAAGCTGGGGATCTCTGGGTACCAAGCTGATTGCATGCCTCCAGGTTCCCAGTCTCATTGGGGGACTTTCTCTGGTGCCATCCTCTTCCCCTTTATCCAGTCACCCTAAGGGGTTCCTTGTTCTTATTTAATGCACGAGTTTCTTTCTTGTATTGTATTATTATCCTTAGCTGTCCCCTCAGGTGACTGATCTTACAAATTAGATGGTGTAGACTTGTGTCCCATTTGTAAAGCATATGACTGGCCAAAGAGGGATGTTGGCATCACTTCCAAATCTCAGATGCCATATAGTTTGTTTATTTTGAAATTCTTTATTTAATGTTTGGACTGAGACAAGAGGACTGGGAGTCTGAGGCCAGACTGGGATATACAGCAAGTTCAAGGCTAGCCTGGACTACATAGTAAGACTCTGACACCCCTCTCTCCCAAAACAAACAAACAAAAAACTCCGAGTCTGGGCATGGATAGCTCACATCAATAATTCTAGCACCTGGAGGTTGAGGCAGGGGGAGTGTCATGTATGTGAGGACAGTCTGGAATGAGATTGTCTCCATGCTTGTGTGCACACATGTACACACACACACACACACACACACACGCACACCAAAAGGCACAAGTGGATAAAGACAAAGTTAGATACTGGAATGATTCCTTAAAGTTAGAGGTCATCTTACTTAATTTGGCAATGGTATGGGTACAAATAATAAAACAATCAGCAAATCATCTATCGATCATAACATGCGAGTTGGCACCTAGGCTATGGGCAAAGTCCTTCTAAGGACCATGAGTACTGCCAGGTAAGGGCCAGAGTATGCGATGCTGAGAATGAGGAAGGGTGAAAAGTTATATGGTCAGGATCAAAATGCTATGTCTGGGTCTCTTCTAACCTAGGCACAGGAATCTACAAGTAATGAGATGGTGTCTTGGCACAATGGCTTTGACACGCACTAGCCTGTCTGTTGATGTGCCATGTCATCAGAGTGTCCTGGCATCTGGTGACCCTTTTCATGCTTTCCATAGCTCTAGGCCTGGATCATAAGGAGGACTATATATAACAGGTTGGGAGAACAGATCTTGGACTCCTGTCATCCTTAGCTGACAGAGACATAATAGCAAAATTAGACTGCCAAGTCATCTGCTTTATGCAAATTCAGCTCCTAAATTGAGACACAGTGTGATGATTCCTGTTACCAAACCAGGTATTTAGTAACGAGTATGAATATTGCTTTGGGTTAACAGGGGGGTTTGATGCAGCTCAAGCGTGTAAAAGCCATGATCTGATGGCTACTATGGGAACCAGGACCTTGGAGTCCCAAGTTTGACTTCCACGTGGGCTCTCCTTTCTCTGTATCCTGAAGCTACAGAGCACAAGGTTGTACACTGGCTTTGAGAGTTTATCTTCTAAAAGCCTTGAGTCATTTAGTGCAGGAAGATGGCTGCTAGCCTTTGCCAGTGCAGCTGTGCGTGGGTTATGGTAGTGAGAGGAAGAGCTGATACACAGAGCAGGAGCCTGTGTGCCCAGGAAGTGGCAGCATACCCAGAGAGTTAGCAGCTTGGACTCAGAAACCAGATTCTCCGCTCCTCTACTTTCTTACTTTGTGCCTTACAGAAAGTTGCACATCCTGTCTGAGCTTTAGTGATTCTATTTGTGATGAGCAGAACCACAGCACCTACTTAAAGCTATGGAGAAAATTAAAGAAGTGGGCGTGTGCAAATCTTTAGAACTCCACCTATTTTACCATAAGCGCAAAGACGTCGACTTGTACTTCTCCAGCCTTGCTAAGTAGATGCATTGGTAAAGCACCATTTGAGTACCAAGATATTCACACAGATTAATTAGGAGGCAACTTCTAACTCTTGCTTCTGCAATGGAAGCTTCAGGCTCCCAAGACCTGGATGTGATTCCACAAGCCAACCTTGGAATGAGCCTTTGGTCTATTTTAGGGCAGTGTGAACTGACTCTCTGACTCCAAATAGATTCATTGAACACCTCTATGAGCCAGGCGCCTCCATTAGCAATTTGTTCCATAGTCCCTGTGTCTGGATTTTACTTCTTGCAGAAATGGAACTGTGACACCTGCCCCTACGGGTTCACACAATGGTTGTGATGCTCCAAAGGAATATGTCAGCACAACTTTTGAAATGCTTGACACATCTGTGGTACCCAATATTCTAACCATGACAAGCATCACCTCTCTAGGTTGGTGGCCCTGTTGTCAGATGGCAATCCCCCCCCCCACCCCCAATACAGAGTGAGTGCAGATGAGAAGGGTGACCTGGAGAATACAATCTCTGTGGCACCATCTGGCATCCTCTTTGCCTTTGATTTATGAGTGCCCACCTCTCCCTGTGCGATACCATAAAGGCAGGTTGTGTGACACCTTTACTGTCTGGCACAATGCGAAGCAGCATGATCTCATGCATGCAGGGACAAGGTGTGGAGGCTCACCTCTGCCTCCCTCCACGGGTTTCCATGCTGCGCCTGGCCACATGTACTGTTCAGAAAACCACTGGCCATTCTAGCTTCTCTGAAAAAGGTAGAGATGAGCCAGGGCAGAAACAGGTCAGCCAAGGTCCAGCCAGGTGGGATGTGTCTCTACAACCTGTCACGTCTCCCTCTTCCAGTCTGTTCTGGTGCCTGCCATCTCTGAAGTTTATAGGTATCATTACCTGTGAAAAATCTGTTCCATCTGAAGACAGTCCAGGTTGAGGATGGGTGGCAGATTGCAATTTAATGACCAGATTAAAATATGCTAAAGCAAACAAATAAATAAATAAAAATCCCAGCAGCCCGGAGCTCCACAATTCATTCTGTGGGCAAGAGAGGCTGGGGCTCCAGGGACCGGCTCATAATTCACCCCATCGGCAGGTTTAGTAGGCTGTTACTGTATGACCACAAGGGGAAACAACTCTCTAAGAAAGATTTACACTGACTGCCACTGGAGGCTGAAGGGCTAGGGGCCAGGAGCAAAAGATTTGGGGAACAAACAGGTTCTACACTGACCGGTCCAATGACAGAGGTCCATGTTCCCTTCCTTTTCTGAGTTCCCCCTGACTCCTATGTTGTTCACCAGGATTAAATCACTCCTCCTCACAGCAAATGACCCCAAGGTCATACTACCCCTTATTGAAATGGAGGCTCAGTTTTCTATCTCTGTGTCTTAACAGACTCGCCTGATTTCTAAGGGTAGGGAAAGTAGTGTTCTTTTGTTATTCTTAATTTCAGTTATAATTTTTGAGTCACTGCTCAATGAGTGAATGCATGAATGAGCAGTATGTGTCAGGATCTGTGTGACTTGGGGGAGTCACAGCCTGTTAGCATCTCACAGGAACTGGATCTCTCTGGTATCCAAGGATATACCAAAGTCCAAGACTGCATAAAATGCTATAGTGTTCTCATCATGTAACCTGCAAACATCTTACTATGCGTTTAGTTATCTCTGGATAATTTATAATATGTACTGCAATGTAAAAGTTGCCTGTCATTTTTTATTATTTTTAAGTGTATGCCTCTCTCTCTCTCTCTCTCTCTCTCTCTCTCTCTCTCTCTCTGTGTGTGTGTGCGTGTGTGCGTGTGTGTGTGTGTGTGTGTGTGTGTGTGTGTGTGTGTGTGTGTCTGTCTGTCTGTCTGTCTGCCTGCCTGCCTGCCTGCCTGCCTGCCTGCACTTTTGTAGTCAGGGATCTGCACAAGTTTGCAGGTAGGTGTCTGTGGAGGTCAGAGGCATCGATCCCCTGGAGCTGCAATTATAGGCAATTGTGAGTCACTTTATGTGGATGTTGGGGACTCAGTTCTTCCTGATGAGCAAGACTCACTCTTCACCTCAGAGCTACCACTCCAGCCCCCAAGTTGTTGTTCTTGGTCTTTTAGGGAATGATGACCAAGAAGTCTGTCTCTGTTCAATATACAAGTAGTTCAGAAATATTTTTGACCCTTCATTGAGTTCATAGACCCAGAGCCTGTGGGTGTGGCCAGCCGGCCGTGCTGCAGGTAGGCATTCTCATTTAGAGAAGAAAAGGTGGGAAAATGACATCAAGGCCAGCCTTTGCCTCTGTGGCCTTTGATTTCTCCAGGAATTGTCCTTTGATTTTCCTGGCCTGCAGGTCCACTCCCTGCCAGTTTCTCTCTTGCAGCATAATCTGTGTCCCTGCTGGTCCCTCTGCTCAACGTTCTCTTTGTTGTCCATTATTACATAGTTAGCTAATTTGACAGTTTGTGCTTCCGAAGTAGCTACTTCAGAAGACATTGCTAACCCTATTGACTAACTCAGTATTCTGTTTTTTTCTTTTTCATTTTTTATTGGTTGTTTCATTTATTTAGATTTCAAATGTTATCCCCCTTCCCAGTTTCCCCTCCAAAAGCCCCCTATCCTCTCCTCCCTCCCCCTGTCTCTTTGAGGGTGCTCCCCCACCTGCCTACCCACTCCTGCCTCAGCGACCAATTTTTTTTTTAATTATAGATGCTCATAGGATTCTATCTATCTTACCTATCAATATGAATAACAGATAGATTTACACAGGCACTGTCAGTAGACGATGAGCATTGTCACAGTAAGGACTAGGTAGTGTGTGTGTGTGTGTGTGTGTGTGTATCTATGTGCGTACATGTGGACATGAATGTGTGGGTTCACACAAACGTGCGGAGCCATGGGTCAACCTCCCTCAGGCTGTCTGTCATCTACCTTGTGTTCTGATAGAGGGCCCTTCACTGGCATGGAACTAGGCTGGCCAGCCAGTAAGTCCTAGGGGATCTGTCTGTCTCCACTTCCCCCTTACTGGGATTATAATTGTACAGCATTGCATTTTAGATGGCTTCTGAGGCTCAAACTCAGGTCCTCTTGCTTGTGTGGCAAGCACTGTACCCGAGCCATCATCTCAGACTCAGCCTGCTTCACTTGTCACCCTGGCGCTCAGAACGACACATCTCAATGGAGACATGAGGAAAAGTTCGGTGCTTAGTGGAATGTTACATGTCTATGGGGGGGGGGTCTTCTCATTCCCCATGAAAAGACATCTATGCAGCTCTCCCCTCCCCTATGACCTATATCACCTTTGCCCACTGAAATATACATGGGGATTAGAGATGTGGAGCTCCATAGAGCTAGAGTTTAGAAAGGATGGGGCAGCTCTCCTCTAGGACTCTGCTTGGCTGGGGATTGCTGCTCTACTTGAAGGAAAGAGAAGGGTGAGGAGCTCTGAGGTCATCGCTCATTTCTACCCTTTGGGGGAGCTTTGTTTTCTATTCACATTCAGCAAATGGTGCTCTTGTACCAGTAACAAATGTCAAGTGCTCTTCCTGGGACTTTGGGGAGACAGAGCATTAGCAAAGGAGGAACAATCCAGCCGAAAGGACAGGAGTTCTATTTAAGAACAGGGAAGCTAAGTAACAAATGTCACCCTGAGACACCAGGGAGACAGCTTTGCATCAACAACTATGACTGCAGAAAAAAAGAGAATATGCCCATGGTGACCTGTGATTATCCTGACTGGTTGCTTTATAGAATATTCCAGGAACCTCCCTCTCATGCTTTGACACACTCCTTAGCTCTCAGTACTGTGTTATCTGTGGGCTATGGTGCTGCCTGAGCTGAGTGTTGGGGGCCATGTAGGGAATCTGTTGGAGCTGCACACCAAGGCTGACGAGTACTTTAAACAGCATTGCTAATAAGAACACTACCGCTCCATCCCACAGTGGTTTGGCTTATGTTACATTTCTTTGTTTACTTATTTATTGGACAGCGATGAACCACGTTCAGTGGTAAGTGTGGGAGTCACTGTTCAGTCCCCCTCCGTTCGAGCTTGGAATGGGGATAAGGTCTTACCCACCTTTTCACTCCCACTGAGGGTAAAGGAAGTGAGCTCAGATTGGGGCGGGGGGTGGGGGGGGAGGCTTCTCGGTTCACAAGGGAGCAGAGAGACGGTAAGTAATTCCAACCGAGGCCCGTGGGTGTTAGATGAACAGGATAACCAGAATACTGTCAGGGCTCATGAGTCATCGGGCACATCCGCACCGAGCAGGGAAATCCAGAGAGGGGATCCTGCAGGGAGAAACTCCTTCTGAGCTAATGATATCTGTATTCCCCCCCCCCCCCACACACACACACACAAAGCAAAGTGCTATGTGTGCATGTGTTCTCAAGTACGCAAGTGGCAGGGGGGGCACACCTGTATGGGAATACATATGTGCGCAGGCACATGCGTGAGGTCACAGGTCAACTTTCAGTGTCCTTTCTCAGAAACTGTCTACCTTGGTTTTTGAAGCAGTCTTTCATCAGCTTGAGCCTCTCACCAATCCAGTCAGGCAGGATGGCTGGTAAACCTCGGGGATCCACAGGCTCACCAATCCAGTTAGGCAGGATGGCCAATAAACCTCAGGGAACCACAGGCTCACCAATCCAGTCAGGCAGGATGGCCAATAAACCTCGGGGATCCACAGGCTCACCAATCCAGTTAGGCAGGATGGCCAATAAACCTCGGGGATCCACAGGCTCACCAATCCAGTTAGGCAGGATGGCCAATAAACCTCAGGGATCCACCTGTCTTCATGCCACCAGCATGGGCGTACAAGCGTGTGCTACTGTGGCTATTTTTATATGGGTTCTGGGGTTATACTCACACATCAGAGACTTGCACAGATGAGCCATCTCCCCAAAGGTACATTTTTATCATACCAGGAACTCTTTGGGCCCACACCAGCATCATCTTTGGCCCCAAACACTGTTGTTATCTCCTCTGTGGCTCTTTATTTCCAAGCTTGCTTGCTTATAGCCTATTTGCAATAGTTGACAGAGTCATACTTTTAAACTTAAATCCCACCACACTATCAGTCTTGCGTTTCTACTTCCCCAAGGCCTACAAACTCACGTTCATCTCAGGTCTGCCCGCCATCCACCATTTCTGACCATAGCACCCATCTTAGTTACTTTATATTGCTGTGGCAAGATACCATGATAAAGGCGACTTATAAAAGCAAGAATTTTTGGGGGTGTGTTTGTGTGTATTACAGCCTCAGAGGATTAATTAAAGTCACAACCTTCATTGTGGGGGACATGTTAGCAGACAGACAGGCATGGCACTGGATGAGTAGCTGAGAGCTTATGTCTTGCTCCACTGGCAGGAGGCAGAGAGTGCTAACTGGGAATGGTGTAAGCTTTTGAAACCTCAAAGTCTACTTCTAGTGATACATCCTCTACACAAAGGCACACACACCTACTAATTCTTCCCCAACAGTTCCACCAAATAGGGACCAGTTACTCAAACATATGAGGCTATGAGGGCAATTTCTCATTTAAATCACCACATTCTACTCCTCGGACCCCAGTGTGCTATGGCCACCCCATAATACAAAATACATTTAATCAAACTTCAAAAGTCCCCTTAGGTTTTCGGTCCCAACATGATTTAAAAGTCCAAAGTCTCAAATGAGACTCAAAGCAGTCTCTTAATTATAACCCCCTCATGATATCAAAAATCGAATTACATAATTTCAGCATACAATGGCATAGAATATATATTAGCAATTCAAAATGGCAGAATGATGAAATGCTGGACTAAGCAAGAGTAAAACCCAGAAGGAAAACTCCAAACTGTACCCACACGCCTGATGTTAAAGGGCTCAGGAGGCTCTGACCAGGTTTGCCAACTGCAACAGATCCTAATCGCTTTCTCCTCACTGAGACAGACACTCTATTTGCCTTGAAATTCCTCAGATCTCTTAGATATTCTCTAGCCTCACAGCCTTTCATGGAATATTCTTTCTTTCTGGAACAATCTCAGCTATCTTAGTGGGTTGCCCTGGCGTCTTGCAGCATCTGTTCAAAACCATCTTGTCATCCAGTGTTTGGGATATCCTTGTCTCGGCTCACCACACTGCCCCTGCCTGCCTTTCTTATCCTTCTGCCCTGCTTGGTTCACTGGTTTCTGTACTACATGCTTCCTTTCCCACTGGAACCAAAGCTCCATCGCAACAGAAAACGGAATCCAGTGCTCTAACAGTGTCAGGTCTGTGGCTGAGGACAGCTGTGAATGTAGCCGAATACAAAATCATAAATTACTTATGACATTATGAGATCTTTTTGCAATTGTGTGTGTGTGTGTGTGTGTGTGTGTGTGTGTGTGTGTGTGTGTAGATGTAACTGCACGTCCACATATGCACACAGAGACAAAGGTCGATGTTGGATGTCTTCTTCAATTGCTGTCTGCCTCATACTTTTGTCCCAGGTGTCATTTGGCCTGTAACTTACTGACGGGGTAGGATGACTGGGCACTAACCCCAGGGATCTACTTGTCTCCCTCCCCAGTAGTGATACTACAAGTGTACACCTTTGTGCCTGGCTTTTCTATGTGGCTTCTTCGGGTAACTGAACTCAGCCTCTCATGCTTGCGTGACAAGCCCTTTACCAAACTGAGCTACTGCCCCATCCTCCCAAGAACCTAAATATGTTAAAGAAATGGCACACTTAACCTTTGGAAGTGTGTACGTGGAACTGCTTTTAAAGAACTCTGAGGTCAGACTATGGTAATTTATTTCACACTTGCTTCATGCTCTCTCTGAACCTCTTGTTTCTCTTAGCGCTCTTTTTTGCTTTTGGACTACCAAGGGCCCTGGTTTCTCTTTAGGGTAATATGAAAGTCTCTGAGCCTTATTTCAGTGGCATCAATGACTCTCTCATGACTTTTCTTTCTCTCTTTAACACCTCTCCCATAATGCTTTCTTCCTCCGGATCCCCCACCCTTCCCTGTTCTTTCAGTCCTCCTCCTTCATCCTCTCTTCCTGCTCTTCCTCCCTCTCCCTGCACTTCATTTCCCTGTCTTTCCTATTTTCTTCCTACTTTCCCTTACTGGTTCCTTTCTTCCCTCTCTATTTTTCTTTCTCCCTCCTTTCTTTCTGTTGCAGGATACCGACTAAGTGACCAGTGTGGCACTTTGTCCTGCTTTTCTTTGTAGGAGTCATGTGGTCCCTTGGGGTCTGCTGATTGATATAAGGAGATGAGACACTTAAGAGAAATTGTGGCGGATCCAAATACAAAGGGAGAGCATGGAGGAGGGAGTGGTGAGCCTGAGAAGCACATTGAGTGACCCGGAAGACAGACATCTGCCTGAAGAATGAGCATGGCTCCACTGTCTGAAGAATGAGCATGGCTCCACTTGTGAGGGTGGCCGTGAGGCAGCCTTCATTCCAGATATTTGCCATCATGGCATCAAGAACAAATAAAAAAGGCAAAAAAAAGGGGTGGGGCTCAATCTGGACTTTTGTGGGTGCTAAGAGAAGATAATTCTGAATTAAGTTTGTAGGGATGGGTCGCAAAGGGCCCTGATATCTATACCTAAATATTTCTTTTCCATTCATCCTAATATTTTCTTCATAGGTTCACTCCAGAGCAACCTGGTTTAAGACATTAATTGCTGGTGGATTTTAGTGATCTCAGGCTCTGGTGTTTTCCTATCATCCAGCTGCCGATCAGCAGAGTTGGAAATGGGTGGAAATGAATTTCTGTGTGATTTCTGTGTGAAAGTGGTGTCACTGTATTCCCAGCATAGAAAGAGTTCAGTTTGGGACCATTCAGTACTGTCATTACTTTGTATTACTTTTGAATATTGTAGATTTCAGTCTTGGGTCCTTGCAATTTTCCCTGGTATTTGATCATTTCAAATACTCTAATCATAGCATTTTTTTGGTCCCTTAATAGATTATTTCAAGCCTTCCAACTGTAATAATGTTTTTATTTAAACCCACAGCTGTTTCCATAATTTAACCTAATTCTGTTTCCTCTTAGTTTATGTTTTTGTTAATGGATATAAGGTGGATGGATATAATGGACAAGTAGAGGTGCATTCATCCCAAGACCCCAGAAGTTCCAGCTGACTTTTGATCTGTCTTCAGCATGCTTTGACCTAACCTATCTTCTGGGAATGAAAAGCATCTCTTGGTACATTGGATGTGGCCACTGCAGGCTTGCTTACTAAAGAAGTGCAAAGTAGGTATACAAGCCAGGTGTCTGTCTGATGACCACAATGCCTTAAGCAACAATCCCCTGAGGTACCAGCCCAAGGAACTCCAAATCCTCAGCAGAGATCTTCCTTATTGATAAGGAAAGTCTTGAATAGGGAATATCATTCATTAGAAATAACATAGGAGCATATGAAGAAGCAGGGCAGTAGATCTAGGAATAAAAGACTTGGTTCTATATCATTGAAGGTCAAGGTACAGTGATACGACTGCAATAAAAGTTGGGTGTGGATGATGGGCGGCGAATGCAATGGAATCAGGTGCAGAAGGGTCCTGCCTACTTAGCAGTGTAAACATGAAGGAAGTCAAAGCCTCCCAGGGCCTGTACCGTGGTCTGTTCTCAGATGTTCCTGGATGCTAGTTTAGACCCGGCTTCTATAGAAGGCCTCAGTCCTTGTGTTGTTTGGAGATGTGATTCCCATGAAGCTGCCGCTCCTCATGTGGACTTGTAAGAAGCTACAGATCCCCAACCTTTTGGGCAAGGTAGAGGGACTCAGAGGGTTTGCAAATTAACCCAAATGCTAGCACGTGGAGAGCAGTGTCACCTGAGAGATGTTCCACACTAAGATGCTGTGCGCATCCCCCCCCCCACCCCCCGTACCTTAGTAATAAGAAGGCCCGGAGATGAGCAGAAAGAGGAAATAGGGATTCTTACTCTGCTGTGCACATTTTAGTGACTTTGTAGTTTTAGACTAGACCGACTCTGAAGCATGAAGTCAGTTACTTGTTTGAAGAATATAACTTTTCTTAATATATAAGAGTTTGACATGTCTGGTGGGTCAGAATATTCTGTGCTATCATTTGGTTAGGACATATAAGTTTTCTTTTACTTCATTTAGTTATTCATGTTGCCTCTTAGACTGTCCATGGGATGGGTGTGTCAAATGTTT
Source organism: Montemys delectorum (assembly GCA_019843815.1). NCBI lineage: Eukaryota > Metazoa > Chordata > Mammalia > Rodentia > Muridae > Montemys > Montemys delectorum. The sequence goes on from JADRCD010213855.1 coordinate 53,970, forward strand.
CACTCATTGGAGATTCTCCCCTTTTCTTTGATAGAAACACAGGATCTCTGTAGAAAACATGTGAAACCTGCAACTCTTAACATGGGATTGTTAAGTTAGCATTGTTGGAGGGGTGTGCATCTCAGGAGAATAAATTTGTTCTCAACATTGTCATCTGGGTGTGTGTGTGGGTGTGTGGGGTGGAAGAGCATCTCCTGATGCAAAAGAACGAAGGCTTCTCTATATCCTACCTGCTCACCTACTCTATGGTTAACAGGAGGAAATATTTTAGTGTATTTCTACAAATTCAGGGCTACAAAAGGCCTCTAAAAGGCACACACTGGGACTAAGAACCAGATTCACCCAGATTTTTCAGGAGGAAATGGGATCAATACTTTTTTAACAATAAATCTGCAATTTTGTGATCAAGATAGAAGCCATGGGGAAGTCAACGAGAAATGAGGGAGAATACATGGAGCAGAGAAACGGTAGTGGGGATATTTTAGCCGTCCGCTAGAAAAGATTGGGAGAAGAGACAGAAGGAGAAAGAGGAGGACAGAGGGGGGAGAAGGGGGAGGAGAAATGGGAGGCACATGGGGGAATGAAGGGAAGAAGGAGAGGCGGTAATCATAGCTAATATTTCTTTTCAGTAGAAGCAGGAACGAGGAGGCTATTCTAATTGGTAATAGTTCAAGGATGACAATGTGCAGTGAAATATATTGGAGGAATGGCACTAATAAAGAACACATCTTTCACCTTTACTGTTTGACAGGTATTACGCTGAGTGCTTTTCATGTATTAACTCATTTAATCCTTCCAGGAGCCCTATGAGGTAGATACCGCCTTTAACGATATCTCATTGTGAAGGAAATGGAGACACAGAGAGATTAAACAATCTATCAAAGGCCATATACCTAGTGATAAAACGGGAAACGTGCACAGAGTGAACATCCCTTGTCTGATATGCTCAGGATCAGCTGTATTTTTCAGATTTTGTATTTTTTCAGATTTTGAAATACTTTTCTAAGTTTAGATATGATGAAATACATTTGGAAGGAGATCAAATTCTACACATATAATCCACTTGTGTTTCAGATACATTGCACAATCATCACCTGTAAATAATTCTGTATACATTCAGTGCTAACCATTGCAGGAGGCCAGGTGTGGAGCTTTGCACTGAGCTATCATATTGGTGCTCACAATTTTCATATGCTGGAGTACACTGGATTCCAGATCATCCGGTCAGAGGCACTCAACTTGTATCTCCCGTCACTTGGGGCAACTGGATATGTGAGAATTCCTGAGTGATGAGTGGCCGGACAGTGTTTTCTTCTAAGGAAAGGACTGTCAACAACCTAATAGGCGGCTTCAGAATGGAGCGGGTCATAAAAGACCAAGGCTGACTTGACGTTTGCAACTTCCAGCTCTGCCCCTGCCTCCTCTGTGTTAACCACCAGCGATCTGTGATTTTAGTCATTCATGCCTCTGCAACCAAACCTCCACAATCCCTAACAATGGGGACTGAGCCGATAAACACATCCATGTGCAGGGGAAATGCATGCTAACTCTAGGGAAAGAAAATGTTGTACCCTCGGAACCCTTCCATTTAACCCATGCACCTCTCACCTGTCTGTTCATTTATATCCTTTTGCAGCAAAGAAGCGCATATAAATGGAGTAGGTACCTGAGTCCCATAGCTATTTCCACAAATTACCCAACTTAAAGAAGGGATTACAGCCTAGCTACAGCTCCTGATCAGAGTTGATGGTTGCATACAAAACAACCATAAAGTTACGAGGGTAGTCTGTGGGACTGAGCCCTACTGAACACCAATCCTCCTCCAAATAACTAGTGGAAGCTTTGGTGTGAGTTTTAAGATGTCTCCCTGATGCTGGAGTGAATGTTGGTGTAGAAAAGCTCTCATTTGGTTTGAGAAGTGGTTTGGTTTCAGGAAGGTCCAGAATGACAGTACTGGACCCAGCACTTAAGTGAGTATGATGTAGCTGTTGGGTGCTCAGTGAGCAAACACCATGGAGACCATACGGAAAGGAATCCGGAATGCACCAAAACAGCAGGTAGAAAGATGCTGGGGAGTGCAACCAGACATGGTCTCTTGAGTGACTCAGAAAGGGGCCCTGGGCGGTTGCAGAAAATGTGAGTGCCCTCGAGAGGAGTAACTAGGAAAGCAGAGTGAGACAGTCAAGGTTATTAGTGAATTCTCCTATTGCCATTTCTGTGTGGAGGGAAATTGATGAGCTGTGTATTCTAAAGGCATAAGCCCAGAGGTGGGGCTCTTTGGAGAGATCCTGATGGAGAAGAAGCGATTGCAGGAATCCTGCTGGGGCGTAGGTGGCTGAGTCTGGGAAAGCATTGTGGAATTGGAGGAAGTAAAGCTGAACAAGACTCATTTGATACAGTGGAAGCTTTGAATAGAGCCAGAATTTGGGCGAGGGAATTAAAAATATAGTTTAGGGAACTATGGCAAGGGAAACAAATGTCTAGGCTCAAAAGCAGAGAGAATGAGCTCTATACAAGAGACAGAAGAGAAGGAACTAGGGAAAGAAGGTGGCCAGAGTACCTGAAACACTTCCAGCTTGCTTCCAAGGAGCAGGGAGACCAGGAAAGGACTGTTAAGAGCAAATGTCAGGACAGTTAGTTTCTGTGGACATGGAACAGGCCCTGTCACTCTGGCTTAGGCCCGCAGAGCTGAGGGAAGGTGAGGCTCTGAGGGGGTTTGTGCGCAGGGTACAATCCACTGCCCTGCAGGGTATGTAGAGCTTGTGCTCAGCAATTGGCAGCTGATTCCAGCTGAGCCCAGGAGAAGGGCAGAAAGGTCACAGGCTGGACAGTCTTGCAGAAAAGGAAGAAGCAGAAGTCACAGAGGTATAGTGACCTGAGGTTGGGGGTGCAGGGCTTAACGGGAAATGGAAATTGTATGGAACGTTAAATATGTGTATGATGCTGGGGGAGGAAGGGAACCTCAAGTCAGCCTGTGGACTAGAGGGGACCCACTTTTACATTGCTGAATTTTTCATAAAGGCATGAATATTTCAAAGGTCGTTCTCAGAGAGAAGGAGCAAAATGCATAAGTTGGGTTGTTTCCCCGAGGATACAGGAAGCAAAGTACAAGATTAACCTCTTGTTGCTGGCTTTTTCTCAACATGACAGTTGATACCAAGCTACTGGTACTGCAAGACTAAGAAAAGTTTACTTTTACTTTCTCCACCCACTCTCTCTCTTTCTTGCTTTCTCATCAAACTATCAAAGCACCACTAAGATCATCCATTACCAATAGTCAGGTGACATTCTAAGTCCTGGCTACTTCATTTTGCAATTGGAGTTAGGGCTCTGCTGGTGTTCTCTGTTTCACAGATAAAGCTGGTCTAAGGATATAGTTCATGTGCTCTGCAAGTTGATTTCTAGGGAAAAAAGAGGGGAATACTAGAGGGGGTTCAAAGTTAGATTAACTGAGCATTGGAGGAAGGAAGGCCCAAGACCCCAGTTGTGGCAGTGGAGTGTGAATGCACTGTGTCTAATAAGCGCAATAGGCAGTCAGAGAGGATGGAGCTGTAGATTAACATCCTTTTGGATTTTAATTTATAAGAGAAGGAAGACTTTATTTTGAACTTTAATATCTCTCTGGGTACTTATTAATAAAAGATTCATATTTGAATACATACCAGCACTTCAGACCTCTTATGCTATGAAGGAATGTGTGTTGATAACTGCTGAGCTCCATTAGAAATCTGTCTGGGTAGGGAGGGGTTGGGGAGGGACTTTGGCTTAGGGCACAGTGAAACCCAAACAGTAATGATTGGCCTACCAGGTCTACCCAGAGCCATCTGAACTAGGCCTTGACTGGGTTCCAGGAAGACAAGACTAAGACAGTGGTTTCTTCAAAGCACGAGGCCCTGGCCAGCACTCTTGTGGCAATCTACTGTGACTTTTCTCCCTCCCCCACCCAGCACCGCTGAAGATAAAGGATGTCTACCTGGGTGAGAAGCCACAGAGTACAGCCCTCTAGGAATCGTAGCCCCTACTGCACTTCTATACGGATGTATACACCTTAAGTTTTTGGGCAGGAATAACAATGCAACTCTTGTTCCATAGTGCCGTTCTTCCCTGTGGTCCTGTGTTCAGAGGGCAAACTTAAGCCCAAGCTTCTTGGATTTACCCAGTGGGCAAAGCCATAGAATTGAGCCTTGAACCACTTCTCACAAAATGGCTCTAATGCAGAGGCTATATTTTGGCTACCCAAGATATACACCATTAATATTTTAGCTATATTTCTTCTTCCAAGGTGAAAATTGGTAGAAATGTAGAAGTATACGTAGGAATGTATGGATTATGAGAGTGAGCGTGTCTGACTTCCTAGTTTAGATCTGCTATGGTCTAAATGGTGTCTGTTGACTCTATTCTAAGCTGGACTCTGCCTTTTATATCAGGCAAGGTATTTGAGGTGTGGTGCAATCTAGAGTGAATCAACAGTAAAATGATACTGCTGCTTTTACAGAACAGGCCTGGGGGAATCTATGATGGAGGTGCTGTCCATAAGCAGCCCCTGCAAGGTGCCCAATCTGCCAGCTCCTTGCCCATTCAGAACAATGAACAGTACGATATTGTTACTTATAAATTATAAGATGTTCTGTTCTAGTATGAATGAACTAGGGTATAGCCTACATACAGTCTTCTAGATGACTCCTAGGCAGCAGCCACAAGTCTTTGAGGCAGCTATATGAAAGGTGTTACTTCCTGAAGATAGAAGCAAGGCTTTTGCCACTCTCAGTAGCTCCCTCCTCCTAGTGACCCCAGGTTTAGTGCTGAGGTTCAAGTTTAGAGACAATTTTAATTTATAAGAGAAGGATAGGAATCATATTTGCCTCATAGGAAGATGTTGGAGACATGTTTGCTTGTTCTGTTTTCTCTTTCCATTCTCACATTTGCATAGCAAATGTACTTCTGTTTCCTCTCCCTTGAAAGGGCAATATTGGGGTACATATCCCTATATACTGGCATGCCCATTTCTCAACCTTTACAACTGAGGCATAATGCAGCCTTGCCTAGAATGGTGGCTAGCCATATATTTACTTGGTATGTGTCTACTCAGTGACACAGGCATATAGATTTGTCTTTTGTTTTTTCTCTTGTTCAGTTGGCCAGCCAATCTAAAAGGCATCATGTGGAGTTACTACGAGGAAGTGGCTGCCTATCTAGGGAATAGTTTTCAAGGCTTCCACTATTATCCCTAGACCTTAGACTTGGAAATCTAAATGCAAGTCTTGGTCAAGGTTTTCAAGAAATGGGTAAGCCTCCTTCACACCCTTTCTTCCTGCTGGCATGGTATGGTAGATGACATGTGTAGATGATGAGCAACGAAGAACTGGATTCTTAGGTTACAATATTGGGAGGAGGTACCGTGACCGAAACATGTCTTAAATTATTGCACAGTGGGAAATATATTTGATTTGTACTTGACACATTATACATTTTTGGCTTATTCCTTCCTGTAATTCTGTATGGCTCCAGTGAATTTTAATGAAAGTGTTATATGGGTGAATCAGATAAATTATTTCTCCAAATAATTGGGAAAGAATTTAGTCTGAATCTGCCTTTCACACACACACACACGCACACAAAATGTGTTCCTATGCTTAAATCTGAAGAAAGAACCTGAGACTTTTGGCCTCTGGAAAGATTTTTTAAGTTCACTTACAAATAGTTTTATTCTTCCAAGGTCATTGACACTTCGTTTGTTCAATGGAAAAAAAATAAAAACTTAATTCCCATGGCTTCTCTGTTGGTCTAGTTTTGTTGATTGGAATCATGATTGGGATAGGGTGGGCATATGGTGCTACCTCAACTTTCAGCTGCCTTCCTTGGAGATGTAAAGCATAACAATGGAAAAGGGAATGCTTGCTTAGAACTGTGCTTTTGGTGGGATAATCTGTCTGGGGAAAATAGGCAAGTAAATCCATCCCACTCCAAAGAGAGAAACATGGTGCTGAAGACAGGGACATGTACTTAAAACACTGGAAATACTGACTAACAGATGGTGACCTAGGCCAGAGGCCCAGTGAATACAGATAAACCATCAGGCTGAATCCTTCAACGGGGTAGTAGACATAACCGATTGCGGCTGAGCAGATTGCTGGGGTGACAGCTAGAATATTTTGGAGAGTCCGCAAGTTTTATTCATAATCTGGATTCTTTCCCTTGAAACATCTCTTGAGAATGACAATTTCCCTTATGACCAGACCATTCCAGTTAAGGAAAAAGATAACCCACTGGGAAAACAGCTAGGAGCAAATGAGCTACTCTCTCCCTCTTTCCATCCCTGCCTCCCTCTCTCCCTCCTTCTATCCCTCTTTTCCTCTCTCCCTCCCTCCCTCTGTGAAGCTGGTAGCCTAGACTTTGCCTGACTAGGGTAATAATTTAGAGCACAAGTGACAGTAATCCTGGCCCGTTTAGGGAAAAGAAGTTGCCAGCACATAAGAAGTCTGCACAAAATACAAGTGTGTATATATATATTTTTGCAACAAAAGAAACTATTTATTTGGAATCTGCATTACCAGTACAAATGAGGAGACTGTAAAACCTACATCGTGTTAGTATCATTAGAGAACACAAAAGTTCAGCTGGAATCAAAGGGGACAAAGGCCTGTGCTCGCACAGAAAGCAGAAAGGCTTAAACTTTCAAAAACCAAAGTAGAGCCGAGCTTCGCAGGTTTATATTCTCAATAATAAGGAAAAAAAAGTGAGGGGGGGAGATAAAACCAACAACCAAAGGAACACACTTCAAAATGAAACTCCCAAAGGGAACAAGAGAGAGAGAGAAAGAGGGGAAAACATTCAATGTTTTATTTATTTTAACGAAAGGCAAAGAAGTAGTTTACAAAAAAATAAAATAAAATAGACGTTTCCAGAAAGCTTTGAGTTCGGCTGGAAACCACACAGGTGACGTGAAAAGGGTGCCTTTCATCCCTCAGGACATAGAAACAAGACCTAAGCTGTTTCCAGGTGGACTGCTTCCTACAGCAGAGTTCCACTACTCGAGCTTGTCTTCTTCATGTAGCTGGCTGGAATTCTGTCTGCTTTCTGAACACCCGAGTATTTGAATGAGCAACGTCCGAAACTGAATGTCTGCCCAACCACATGGCTTTCTTTTTCCCTAGGACTAATACAGACTTTATGATGAAGCCCATGTGGCAATTTAAAGAGTAAACCTCACTGGAGGAGGTTAGCGACAAATGCACCAATGGAAAGAAAGGTTCTTAGCATTCAAATCGCAGCCTTGACCGTGGCTCCTCATTTCACCCACCCTGCACCCAGAATATGGGACTCTGGATTCCAAAAAGATGGGCCCACGGCCTGCTTCATGGATCTACTCTACTGGGTAACGGGTGGCTTCCGTGACAGTACCACCTGTTCTGTTCCAAGAGTTCTGCCTGGAGAAAGATCCTGTGTTGTTAGAAGCATTCTTGTGGACTGTTGATGTTAATCAGGGAGAAAGAAAGCCCTTGGTTTGGACAATCAGAATCAACAAAAGCCTTTGTTTTTAATGTAAGAAATCCCCTGGACACACCCCATAAGTATTTAAGGAAGGAGGTTCCTGCTTTGTTATCTCAGGGACTACCGGAGTGCCACACACCCTGGGCATGCAAGAAAGCAGGGACATGTGGCCATGGGCTTTATTGTTGGTTTGGACATGGACTGAAGCAAGGTAGAGCATGGAAGCAGCCTTCTCTCCCAGGTACCTGTTTTCACATCACCCTGTGTACATATGTAAGGAACAAACCCAGCAAGATCCACAAACCCAACATCGGAAAAAGGAGCACCCCCCCCTCCTCAAATAAACAAAACCAAAAAAGAACGCAAAACAAAACTTTCTCTTTTTTTGTATTTTTAAGAGCAGGAATTAAGAAAAGAATTCATTTCTGGGTCTCAAAATTAATAAACATAATATGTTAGGTTGAACCTATTATGTTCACTATTCCAACCTTTTTTTTTCTTTTTTTTTTTTTTTTTTCCTTTTTTTTTTTTTTTAAGTTTACAAAATGAATTACGGTCACTTTTAAACATTGTGAAAGAAGAAATGGATGTACACACCTTGACACTTTTCTAGCATTCTTGAACTAATTCACAAATGCAAGAAAATAAAAAAGAAAAACGGGAGAAATGAGGAACATAGGTAGTTTGGTGTCAAAAAAAAAAAAAAAGTATGCAGGAATGATGTGTATTGTCACAGAGGGAAGGGACACTTCCCCTTCCTGTTTTGCGTGCTATGAGGGTCATTTTTAAATTTTTTTTTATTATAAACACTATTAAATTCAGACCGCTTTTTTGGTTTTTTTCTTTATCTGAATATACAAGAACATTCATTATCAAATGTTCATCATCAATACTACAAAGAACGAGACACAATTCGCAAGAAACAATGGAAAATGTTAATAAAGCTGAAAGAATTATTGAGTTTTTTTTTTTTTTTTTTTCTTTTTTTCCCCCCTAAGTTTTTTTTTTTTTTTTTTTCTTTTTTTTAAATTTGAGTTTCTGTAGTTTTATCTTTTTTTGGTATCGAAGTCAGGTTTTTCTGGGCAGAAAAAATAAAGAGGAGGAAGAAAGAAGTGAAGATAGGTGTGAGCAAAAGCAATCAAAATAATAACAATAATAATAATAATAATAATAAGTACTACTACCATGAGGAAGGAAGTGGAGAGAAGGCGCCTGTGGGCTTAACAGCTACCCAGAAGTCCATTCTACTCTAGCAGGAAGAAGTGACAATAAACAAGTTACACGGTGGCAACCCCAAGGTATGCTACCACTTCTTGGAGAGAATTGCTATTGTGGAAAACAGAGCACTCCCACTTGTACTAAAAAGACTATGAAGAATTCCTGGGGCACAGTTTTTTGGGCATCTATAGCTTTGACCTGACCTGAAATCCTAGAATTTCTAGAGGCACACTCTTTTCCACTTCTATCCGGAGGCTGCCAGTTTTCCCTAGCCTTGCTTGACAACAGAGATCTGGTGGCTGCATGTTGGAGGTGACAGTGGGCACGGAGGACAGACTACTGGCTAAGGCTAAGTGTCGGACCTACAGGAGGCCTAATGAAGTACTAGTGGGTTGGAAGTGGGACTCTCAGCGGCAGCTACTTCCTAAAGAGAAGCATTCTGTGAGGGTGGCACTACTATGGGCTGATCCACTCATGTCCCTTCATGTGTTTGATCCAGAGCTGGGGTCACTCTGGTTTCCAAGGGAACCCTTCAGCAATTCTTATAATTTGCTCCATGTTAAATGATGTGATCCAACCATGCTTCTGTTGAGTGGTTTCAATGTATTCCTGCCAGGAAGACAAAGATCACCGGTTCTCATCACTAACACACACACACACACACACACACACACACACACACACACACACACAAGTCAGTCTCCTAAGATGTCCAGGTATCTATGCTGACTCCCCCAAACACACATGAAGCATGTTTCCTATTTATCACTGCACGTGGAATTGTATGGTGCTGTGGGCTTGCCTCTCAGCCCTTTTTCCTGGGAGTCCTTGAAGCAGAAGAGCTGTAATAGAGAAAAGGACTTGCAAGGCTTCATAATTGGATTCAAGTTGAAACTAATAACACCAGGTTCTACTCCTCGAGTTTTGAATCTGTTCTCTATCTTAAGAAGACAAACAGACCAAAACCAAACCAGAGAAGCCCCTGAAACACTCTGTCCTTATGGGGATGGCACCAAGGTACTGATAACAAACAGAATTAGAGCAAGAAAACCATATATTGTTCTGACCTAGCATGAAATGTTCATTACAGGGACACTGCTTTCCCTGACCAGCAGACCTGGAGATTAAATATAAACGAAACCAGTTTCTTGGGCCTCTTACAAGCCCTTTGGTGAGCCAAGCATAACATTCCCATTTTACAGAGGAAGTCCATGAGGCCACAAAGATAGCTGACCATGTGCCACTTAATCTACTGTCAAAGCCACCATCTTTATGGCTGGCAGAACCAACTGGAGAATTTAAGCTCATGTCAAAAGCAAGACTACCTTTCTAGCAACTGTGATTCTTTGTCAATCCCTTGGCATATAGATAATCACTGTGACTATCTCTACAACAACAACAAAAATTCATCATCCTTACACTACGATTCTTATGCCTTTAAATTAATTAGTAAAAGTTAGCCATATACTTAAACGATTCTCCTTTCTGGAGGAAAAATCCAGAATGAAGACCATGGTTTACTATAATATTTTGAAAAGTCCATATAATAAGAATACAAAGCATCTAAGTCCATCATGGACATGGGAAGTCCTATGCGTGCCTCCCTGAGAGCTCCAGAGGTCGTAGGAATGAAGATGGTTTACACTTGAATCCTGACCCATGTTCATAAAGTCCTGTATATCCTACTGTGGTAAGTACATGCTAGTGGGTCCTAGAAGCCCCAGCCACATCGTGCTTCTCTCTCAGGTTCACCAGATAGAGCTCTATGATTGCTAATGTACGTATTTATATGGGATTTGGTTGCTGGGATATCTGCGATATTTGATATCTGGGAGATTTCAGAGTAAACGCTGCCAGAGCGTAGGGGAGGTTGCTGATGAAAAGTTAGTAGCATCCTGCCAAGCAAAGCTGTGAGGTTGCACATGTGTCCACCTGTGTGTTACGTATGTGTGTGCATGTGTCTATGAAGGGACAGTGCAGCCTTTCAGAATGAGATCCCTCACTCTTTATTATCAGGATGCCTCTCTTACACCTGGCTTGCCTGAGGTTCTGAGACATTGGACGGTCAGAAGTTCACCATAGACTGTGCCTCTCAGACCAAGAGCTGTTTCTAAAAGGATGAGAAAGCTGATAGGAGTCCTGCCTTTGCTCTTCTGTATGTCTTCACCTGCCAGACTTCCTGCCTAGGGCTCAACTTGATGGAGTTACATTGGGACATGTGGCACCTTTAGAAGCCCAGTAATGTCAGTCTCCAACAAACACCTGGGGCCAGAAAGAAGAGGAAGAAATCAGGATTGTTCCCAGAAAGAAGGGGGAAATGGAGACAGAGTGCCTTGGAATGAGTAGGGCAGTGTGGTGTATTCCTGCTAAGAGGTAGTGAGAGTAACAAGGGAGACAGAAGGATTGCCTGTCAACATAGGGATGAGGGCTCCTAGTGAGGTAAATTTGGCTCCTCAAACCACCAGCATGAAAACATACAAATGCTTTTATTGTTTTCTTTGTAATTTGTTTTTCCTTTTTAAATTCCTCTAATTGTGGGGAAAAAAAAATCCTTCTGTGGAATAATAGAGGGCAGGAACCGGGAGTCTATAACAAAGAGCAGGGGGGCCAGGGAAGATGACAGAAACCAGTCTGACAGCTGGAGGCAGGGAAGGGTGGCTTCTACCCAGAAAAAAAGGGAAGAGAGTATAAAGAAGTGTCCAGATTGGCTGAAATAGCATCCCAAAGAAGAGAAGAGAAGGAGACTCTTATTGTGTCTGCTGATTGCTTCGACCTCCAGTCTGACCGCTTCAGCGTTGGGAGAGAAACCCTCCCTCCTGCCCCTGTCCCAACTGCGGCGCAGGGTCAGCCGGGATGCGACTGCTGGGAGATCAGTTGGAGGTATCAGAGTGAACACTGCCAGGGCCTTCTGTAGGGGAGGTCACTGATGAAGGGGTAGTAGCATCCTGCCAACCTCCATTAGCCTAGAAGGGAAAAAGGGAGAGAAGTCAGTCCTCTGCGATCAGGTGGCCTTTTTTGAGCAATGACAATGACAATGAGGCAACTTGTGGACAGGAACTGGCACCTGGCACAAGGGGACACCCAGAAAACGGGCTCATAGACTTGTAGATGATAGTATTCCCCTCCCCCACACACACTCCGATGAGTTCCTCTGCCCAGTGAGCCTTTGGATCCAAAGCTGATACCTCCCACTTATGTGATAGGTTTATATTTCTCCAAGATTCTGCAGTTTCAGTCCCAGCCATCTATGAAGCGATGGCTGTCATCTAGTCAGGAGACATGAGAAACTTAGTTCGGTTTCAATCTTGGCAACAAGTTAGACATTGATATGGGAAAAGTACCTAAACATGGCTGGCTTTGGTTTCCCGTGGGAAGAAGAAGAAGAAGAAGAAGAAGACTGGCTTAATAGTTTTCTGAAGTTCAATCTAGCTCTGCATGTCCTGAGTGTTTGTGGGATACCAGGTCCTGTTCTATGCCAGGGTCTAGAATCTCATTGGTACATAGGGATGAGTGAGTATGCTTGATCTCTTCAAGGAAGGGGCTAAGGCAAGACCATGAATGCCTTAGAATTCAAGACAGATCCTGATCAGCTGTTGAGCCTGTTGTTAAGAAGGTCAGAGTTTCCATGAGGGCAATACTGTGTCTTGTTGGAACATAGGGAACTAACGTACTTAGTAGAATATATTGTTATGAAGAGAGAAGAGGGAGGACTGGCGAGGGAGAACTAAATGGGAGAGGGATGGAAGAGAGGGGAAAGGGAGGAATTATGGGAAGGGACAACTAACATTAAGGGCCATTTAAGGGGTCATATGGGACCCTGAAACTAAAGAAGCTTCCTAAAATGTATACATATATGAAAAATATAAATGGCGTCACCAAATAGTGGCAGAGACAATGCCCCAGCGAGACATTTATGCCACCAAGGAAAACCTAGTGCGGTTGGATTACATTTACTTGAGTCATTGGCCAAAGGGACCCCATAAAAACCCCCAAACATCTCAGGCTGTTTCCAAAGATATTGGTTGCTTTCCACAAACTGGTGACAAGGCCCTATAGATAAAAACAACCCATACATACTTCACTGAATGCAGAGAAATTGAGCTGGTGACTAACTAGGGGCTTTACCCCCCCCCCCCCCACTGCCTGTGTTCACAGTACTGGAAGGTACTGTGCATGTTATCAGAGGAGGAAGAACATTATCAATACAGGTACAAAACCTGTGATCTAAATTAGTGACCTGCCTACAAGATATGCTGGTACAATAGTAGTGCAAATGTGAGAGAAACCAATTACTCTGATTAGATTTAAGGCCCACTCCATGAGGTGGAACCCATGGCTGACACTGTTAGGATGGCCAAGAATCTGAGACTGGATAAGCCATGGGCCTAGGGGAGAAGCAAATACTATTGTTTTGCTAAAGAAACATAGGAATGGAATGACTCCTAATGACATTCTTCTATATTCATAGATCAGGTCTTGCTCATTCACCATCAGAGAATCTTTTCTTGCAGAAGATGGGAACTATCACACAGAGTCACAACTTGGACAGTGAGAGATTCTGGAACACTCAGCCCTGCATGGGATGACGTCATCAAATGCTCCCCTCGAGGCTCTGAGCCCTATGTGAAAGACAAGGTGGAATGATTGTAAGAACCAGATGTGATGGCATCAAGGAAGCAGAGGCCTCCAGAAACAGCAGGACTCCTTTAAATATGAATGAACAGAGACCATGCAGTTCCCACAGGGTTGTAGGGGTTCAAGCCAGAGAGGGCCCCAGCACTGAGAGGGGGGAAAAGGACATGGTTCCTCATCTCAACAAAGAAACTATCTGCAATTGGTACCTACTTGCAAAGGAATAAATAGTCTTCTCTAGTGGAAGCTCACTGGGTATATTGACCCACTTAAGGGTAGACAGCAGTCTTAGCAGTAGAGGACCAACATTTTTTGACATATATTTATATATATATATATATATATATATATATATGTCTTTTGCTTGTATTTTGGCTTCTAATTGTGTGTGTGTGTGACAGAGAGAGAGAGAGAGAGAGAGAGAGAGAGAGAGAGAGAGAGATGGGGTAGGGCAGGCAGAGAGACAGAGTCTTGTTTGTTTGTTGGGAGGTGGGGAAGATCTGGGAGAAGTTGGGAGAGAGGAAAGCATGATCAGAATATATTGTATAATTTTTTACAACTGCAAAGAGATAAAATAGAAGGTGAGGGCTTCCACAAGGACAATATTGTGTCTTGTGGGTGCATCAGGAACTAATGTATACTGTAGAGAAGATGAACTTTGATGTGAACATTGAGAAGGGGATTCAAATGAAACATCCTGGCTACCACTGTGGGATGCATCAGAGTGGAAGTAAGATGGGAGCCTGAGAGCCTGACAGAGCCTCTGGAGGCCATTTGTACCAGGCAGGAGGCCCCGGACAAAGGAACTGTTCTGAAGGGCTTGTGGAGTGGATAGTCTTTACACTAAACTCCTCAGAACTGAGAGAGTTCCGAAGTGGTTTTTCTATGACAGTTAATTCATGATTGATATGTTTGAGATCACTCAGGTCATTGCACTAAAATGTGTCTCCGGTCCCGATCACTGTGTTCTTGGAAGTAATTTATCTCAACTCTGGAAATGGTAAGGTCAAACAGACCATGTCTTAGGGATTCCTGGTTTAAAAAAAAAGTTTCTATCATCTGTTCTCTTGTTTTAATCTTTAAAAATTCTGGACATTATCATTCACGTTGTTATTCATTATAATTCACATCTAGAAGGGACCAGCACCCTACTATTGGAAAGCCCATAGTACAGAGAAGAAAGAATGTCTGCACAGTCTACGGGAACAAGTTACATCTCATTCACAAAGTGGCTGAGACACAAGAGATGACCTTCCAGGTCCGTGGCCAAGATGGAACACAGACTTCCTGACTTTTGAAGTCAGCTCCTTCTCTGCCCCCTGTCCTTGACTTGGCTTCCTTTGCCATTGGCTCACGGAATGATGATTCAACTTTCCCAGCAAAGCCATGTTTTTCATTCAAAACAGTTTCCTCCAGTCATTTTAGCATACAGTAGGTTGTACCAAATCCCTAAAAAGGAAAATGACAAGTGGCTTATCTCCTGCAGTACTAAGAAGAACATGCCTCCCCAACTTTTGGTCCATGAAGAACTGCTCTGAGCCCTGCCTGGCCGTCAGTCCCTAATCGATCAGATGGCTCTTCTCATTGCCTTCTCTGCTGGAAGACGGCTTCCGCTCGTATATACTTAGGACATTTCATTGAGAACAGTGACGGCACAATGAGAACACCAGAGTGGGAGAGTCTTCAATGTTCCGGGGCAAAGACTCAGCAGCAATAATCCAAATGAGAAATAGAATTAATTCAAAATCCTAGCACAGGTTGTCACAGGCTGTCACAGGGAGACGGTGTCTCTGCTTTCCCACCCAACTAAGGGCATATATATTTTGGTGTCATTTGAGGCTTGCTAGGCACAGTGACTGGATTTATTGCTTTTTATATAAGAAAATCTGTTAATGGTATTCATCTTTTTCCTTGGAATAAAACGGTAAGCTTATCAATAATATTTAAAAAATAGACAAGCTTAAAAAGCAAAGTATTTAACACCCATAATCTACTACTCTGAGATAATTACTGTTAGCACTTTGATATCTGTCTATCTTAGTAATTTCATATGTGCACATTTCCTTGATATTTTGATAGATAGATGATAGATGGATAGATAGATAGATAGATAGATAGATAGATAGATAGATAGATAGGCAGGCAGGCAAATATGTTGTGGTGTGCATGGGGCTAGAGGGGAGTAGGCAGGCATTTATGTGTGTGCTCACTGAGCAGTATGAGATCTTAGGAGAAAGTGATAAAAGATATTTAAGTACGACTCCACAAGACTGAGGAAAGTGCTAGGTTGGAAAAGCTACCTTAAGACCAACCTGGTACAAGTCAGGTGGAGAAGGAAATCCCAGGAAAGCTAGCATATTTCTCATGGCACATGGCACAGGGGAGTTTGAGATGACCACCACCACTTCACTTAACCATGCTATAATTCCATCCCAACAGTCATAGTGGGGCTCCTGACAGAGCATTCAGGAGAGAACATTAGCCATGCTGTATCTTCACAGGAAGATCTGGCATTCCATAACACACAGAAATACCGCAAGATTTCTCTGGATTATCTCTGAATTGAAATTTATCAAAGAACTAGAATTTAACTTTTTTTCTTAAAAATTCAAGTTTCTCAAACCAGTACAAGATGTCTGGGGTACAGGGAACTCACAGATGGTAGATAAGCTTAGTTCAATCAAACATCAAAATGAACATTTTGCATGTGCTAATTGGACCAGTGAAAGAGAATATATGAAAATTGTAAATACATACAACAAATCTTCTAGCTTTACAATGAACCAAACCAAACAAACAACCCTGCTCTCCAAGTCTTCTTCCATCCGGAAGCCCACAGAATAGGTACACACACATACACACACCCCTTAGATTTGGCAATCACTATCCCAGGGCAAGATTCTTCCACATTAGCCCCAAGCCCATATTCCAGGAAAGCTTTGTAGCCTGAATCAAATTGTGTAGCTGATCACCTTACCCAAGGATATACCAACTAGGATCCCCTGCTTCTTGCCAAATTCAGGAAACAGTAGCATAGGAGGTTCAAGTCAGACAGGGAGAAGAACTTTCTAAGACACGTTCAAGTGGTGCCAAGAGACCTGGGAGAATTTCCTTCCCTAGGAGTGCTTTGTACAGTGGAGGATTGCCCACTGCCGTGGCGGCTGGAAAAGGGTAGCTCAGAAACTGCAAGCAAACCGAACCCAACTGCACTGTCTTTCCCGTAAATCACTCAAGCTGCTTCCAAGGGAATGCTCCAGCTTTAACGTAAGACCTTCCGAGGCCGTACCATCTTGGGAAACAGCTGACCTCGCTTACTGCCACGTTAACCCTCGGGAGCAATTCTTTCCCTCTTCCCTGACTGCGGGTGAATATTAAGCAGAAAGCTCTGCCTTTGTGTATTTATTATCTGGGCATAGTGAGAGGGAAGGACACTTTCATTAGCAGTTGTGGAAGGGAGGCGGAAGCTAAGAATATGTTTTTTTCTGCACCCCGACTTTCCTGATTCACACCGTCCTTCATAATGGACAATACTTCACGGTGCTCACCTCAGGAACCACCCTTGAGGACTTAGTCTGCTTCATTTCTGAGAACATTCCTCTTAGAATAGTCATTTGCATAGGGTAGAGAAGCAAAACTTTATCTTTTAGTTTCACCTGGGGAAGCTAACGGCAACCGGACAGGTTGAACTTTATAGAGGGGAAAGGTAACAGGATAAAAATTGGAACTAAATGCATCAGGTTCCCAAGGTAAGGAAAAGAAATAGAAATCTTCAAAACACAAATGAAAGATATTAGGGGACAGGGATGGAAATGCTTGAAACAAAAGTGACTCTTTATTTTATGGGCCACTCCAGAACAGATTTTTCTAGAAGTATACCTAAAGACCAAACATAGTCTAAAGAGAGAGAGGGATGGATGAGCTCCCAGACCAAGCCTGGGGCAAGGGCAGCCTGGAAAATCCATGAGCCTCTATTTCTTTCTTCTCTGCCATTTTTCTGGATCCAGGACAGGGGCCAGCAGGCAGCTGCCTCTTGCTGGCTTTTGCAGGTCTTTCGGCTGGTGGGTGGCCTGTGAGCAGTTCTTGTCCCATCTCCTTTCCTACCCGCTCTTCCTCTGCGCTTACCTTAGCAGTGCGCTGTTGATAATACAGAGAATTCATCACCTGATTTGACAGCCCGAGCGAGCCTGGCACTAAGAAACTCTCATTTGCAACCCAGAAAATATGCTGAGGTGCCACAAACTGGCTGATGTCAGCACCAAGTTGAGCTAGATCTGCATACGGGCCAGATGCCATTATCAGAGATGCCTTTAGCATGGACGACGAGGTGTACGTGCTTCAGGCCCTCAATCAGCCAGGCTGGTGGGTCAACGAGGAAGCAAAACAAAGAACATGGATGTATTCCGTCTTCTCCTTTGGGCACATTGTGGGTTAAACACATACATACACACACACACACACACACACACACACACACACACACACACACACACAC
>JADRCD010213856.1:5885-36745 GCA_019843815.1 Montemys delectorum
CTGTCTGTCTGTCTGTCTGTCTGTCTGTCTGTCTGTCTGTCTGTCTGATTTATCTATTTATTTGTTGAGACAGAGTTTCACTGTGTAGCTCTGGCTGTCCTGGAACTTGCTCTGTAAATGAGGCCAGCCTTGAACTCACAGAGATCCATGAAAGTGCTGGTGTCTAAGGCTTATGCTACCACTGCCCAGCTCTATTTATTTTTTTTTTAATAATCTGATTTCTGAGATCAAAAGTTTATGTTCCAGTCTTGTAAAAGTTGGCCTGAAGCTGGGCATCGGTGGCACACGCCTTTAATCCCAGCACTTGAGAGGCAGAGGTAGGCAGATTTTTGAATTCAAGGCCGTCCTGGTCTACAGAGTGAGTTCCAGGAAGCCAGGGCTACACAGAGAAACCCTGTCTTGAAACCCCCCCCCCAAAAAAAAACCAAACCAAAAACCAAAACAAAAAAAACACCAAAAAAATGTTGGCCCAAATTACATATTTGTTTTCTAAACTAAGACTTTCAAGTTTCTGTTTACAAAGATGAATACCATATCTGCTGTTAATTTTTGGATAAAGATGTAGTAACCTTTAGGAAGTTCTAGAAGGTACCTGGGTCCTTAAACTTGCACTTCCAGAAGAAGGTACATGTATTTGCTATTGGAACATACACTGAAAATAGACCAAAACAAAAGAATATCTAGATGGATTTCTAATTTCCTAACTATTGAATGATTATCTGATTCTTACATCCCAAGGATAAGCAAAAATAAGAGCCATCATTCTGTGTAGTAAATTTTCCTGTCTTTAAAATCAAAACAAACAACCATATTTCTAACCAATACATGACTTAGGTTATAATGAAAACATTTGGGAAATACAGAAGAGACCTTGCAAACTCAACAGCCTGTGCTCAGTTGAGTTTATTCAGCTATACATGGATACAGTGCAGACTTAGGAATATAAAGCAACCCTTCTCTGAATGCCTGACTCTTGTGCCTGTACCTCCTCACTCACTCGCAGAACTATTCTGGAAACATCCAGCCTCAATAACATGTAACCCTCCAACTTTTAAATAGTTTCTCTGACTCATGTACAGTTACTTATGTACTATGTTTATTTTCAAGTGGCTGTTCCGCGGGGCAGTTTATTTTTCTATTGTGCCATGCAATGATTTTCTCCAAGTCCTGAACATCAGGTAGTCACACTAATCTTTTGTCAACTGTGTTCTGACTAGATCTCTCAGAAGCAGTGAGGGACGCTTGGTCCCAGAGCTCCTTTTCAAAAATCAGTAACAATGGAGCATACAAAGTTTCTCTTTTACTGGCTCATATGTTCCTGTGGTTACTGTTCATTTCACCAGCTTGCATGGTGTTCTACTGTTAATGAAGAAACATCAATATCCAAGTACAGTGTAACATGAACATAGTTTTAAGTGCCTAAACTCTTACTACACATGCATGCACACATGCGTGCTTGTTTGTTCTTGGTTTAGAAGTTGGATGTTGAACCTTTAAAACAATCTGGGAACCTGAAAGAGCCCCAACTCTGAGATCTTGCTGAGTTCCTACTGGCTCCAGCCCCGCCTCCCTATCTGCTGACCTCTCTCCCCAGCTCTGCTCCTGTTCTCTTCTGGCTCATTCTATTACTTGGACATCGGGATTAAATTTTTGTAAAGACTGACATTTCCTGTATATCATCACTAAAGAGTTAGAGAAATTATCTCTGAAAACTGTGTCACTGTACAAGAACCAGACTCCACTTACGAAAAAAGGCTCTTTCAGCCTCTCAATAGTTCATGGCTGTAAGACAATACTTTGCAGGAAACAACAAAAACCTTCCATCTCATGACATAGCTTATGAACAGTGCTTGCAAATTGAGTCTGGGTTTCTAAAAGCTGTTATAAATTGGAACTCTTATGTAAGAAATGTGATCATGAAAACACATTAAAACCTACAGATAAAGAAAAACAAAACAAAACCCTGGCTGGAGAGATGGCTCAACAGTTAAGCACTGACTGCCCTTCCAGAGGTCCTGAGTTCAAGTCCCAGCAACCACATGGTGGCTCACAACCATCTATAATGGGGTCTGATGCCTTCTTCTGGTGTGTCTGATGACAGCTACAGTGTACTCATATAAATAAAAATAAATAAATTGGGGCTGGTGAGGTGGCTCAGTGGTTAAGAGTGCCAACTGCTCTTCTGAAGCTCGTGAGTTCAAATCCCAGCAACCACATGATGGCTCACAACCACCCATAATGAGATCTGATGCTCTCTTCTGGGGTGTCTGAAGACAGCTACAGTGTACTTACACATAATAAATAAATCCTTAAAAATAAATAAATAAATAAATAAATAATCAATCAGCCAGGCAGTGGTGGTGTATGCCTTTAATCCCAGCCTTGAGAGGCAGAGGCAGGTGGATTTCTAAATTCGAGGCCAGTCTGGTCTACAGAGTGAGTTCCAGGACAGCCAGGGCTACACAGAGAAACCCTGTCTCGAAAAACCAAAAAAAACCCCAAAAAAACACAAAAAACAAACAAACAAAAAGAAAGAAAGAAAGAAAGAAAGAAAGAAAGAGAGAGAGAGAGAAAGTAAGAAAGAAAGAGAAAACCCCTTATACATATGGGCATGATGGTACATGTTGGTAATTTGAATATTTCCATGGCTAGGTAGGTGTGAGTTTTAAAGTAGCCTGGGCTTCAAAGTAAAAACCTACCTTAAAAAACAAAGACAAATTCCAACCAAAGAAAACTCAGTTCACCCCACCAAAACCAAACCAAACCAAAATAACAAAAAACAAAACCAATCAAACCAAACCAAACTAAACCCCAAACCCCACCAATACCACTAACCAACAAACCCCAACAACAAAACTCAGAAAGCCTTAGAGGTAGGCTTCAAAACATGGCTGATGGAAGCAATCCGAGTGAAGTCAGCAATATTCCGACCCTGATGAATGGCTCCCCTACTCCCAAGTCGCACCATACATAGGTAGCCAGTGGTAGGGAAATTAATTTGAGGTTTAGGTCAACATGTGGAGGACAGAGATGAGAACCCTGACAGGAAGTCTAATGTAACCCGTCTAAGACAGTACTATTCTGCACACTGGAATTCGGTGAACCAAACACATTCTCTTTATTTAAACAAGTTATTTCTGTTTTCTTTTTGTTACTAGGCAAGGTCTAGCTATTGCTACACTGAAACCTCTTTTAAAAAAAAATCCAGTAAAGTTATTACTGGCAAGCTTCCTTTTCTTGGTATTGTTTAAGCATAGACATTTTCAATCTTATAGCTAGCCTCATTGTTTAGGTTACCAGTATAAAGCTAAATGTCAAAATTGTATTTAAATCTTGGCATGTAAATGTTCTTTTAAAGTATCTTATTCTTAGTATATATTTGTTGTACACTGAAGGATTTCATTGAGTATAACACACATTGATCATGTTTATGACTTACCTTCTTTTATCTCCTTCTCCTTTCCAAACTTTAACTTTCATGCCACAACTGATGTCTATATAGTTAGCTATTCATACATGTAACTAGATGTACATGAGAGAAACCTTGTGGTAGCTATCTTTGAGTCATGGTAATGTCATCTCCTTGCTCTTTTGTATGAAAATGTTAAAGAGAAATTTGTTATACTTATTTGTGTGTGTCTACATATCAAGGTGTGTGTGTATAGTGTATGTGTGTGTATGCACGGTGTGCATAGGTAAGAAGGCACCACTCAGGAATGGGAGGAATGGGTTCTGTACATCCACCGTGTGTGGTCCTGTGGCTCAAACTCAGGTCGGAAAACTTGACATCGAACTCTATTATAGATGAGTCATCTCACTGGCCGTTGTGTTCATCTGAGAAACTTCAAGCAACCAGTCAGTGCTCTTAGCAGGGTGACTCAACATAGTACCCATGGGACTGAAATTGTGTTACTAAATACAAATTTTTGATGTATAATGTTGAAGTTAGGCCCTGGTTCTTCCTCCCAGCCTCATACTCTCAGAAATAAGACTTGGACTCAGGACATATTTATAAATACATTGGCCATATGGCTAGGTTCTACTCTGATTAGCTATAACTTAGAATATCCCATTTAGTCTAGCCTACACGGCTGGTTACCTGTGCCATGCTTACAGCTGGTCACATCTTTCAGGCAAATCTCCCTGTACCTGGCTGTATCCCAGAATCCTTTCTGCCTTCCCGATATCCCACCTCTATTTCCTGCCTAAGCCATAGGCCAAAGGCTTTTCGACAGCTGATTCATGCATACAATACACAAGGTATCCTCTCTACTGTATAAAACCTTCAATGACATAAAGATGGAGGTGAGAAACTGGGCATGGTGGCACATGCTTTTAATCCCAGTAGTTGTGGGGCAGAGGCAGGTGGATCTCGAGTTGGAGGCCAATCTGGTATATGGTGGCCTAGGACAGCCAGCCCTAAACAGAGCTCTGCCTCAAAAAGCCAAATAAATATAGTTAATCAAACACGGCCTCCCTGCTAAGGGCACCAGAGATTTCCTATGCTTTGTTTCCTCCAATCTCTTACAGCATATGAAGTTGGTTTTAAATTTTATTTTTTTATTATTCTGTGTAGGGATGTTTGGAATGACATGAATGCCACAGTGTAATTATAATCTGTGGTGGTTTGAATGAGGATGGGCCCCATTGGTTCATATGGTTGAATTCTTGGTCCAGTTTGGGAAGGATCTGGAGCTATGACCTTATTGGAGGTGTGGCACTGAGGGGACAGGAGGCTTTGATATCTCAATAGACTGGTGCCCCTCCCAGTGTCTTTCTCCTAGCCCTCTGCCTCCTAGCTGCAGATCAAGATGTGAGCTCTCTACAATCAGAAGAACCACAGAGTATAGGAATAGAGGAAGGGACCAGGAGAGTCAAGTGGGGAGGGTGAGGGAGGGAATATGGGGGAAAGACAGCTAGAATTAAGGGACATTTGAAGGGGATTATAGAAACCGAGTACAATAGAAACTTCCTAAAATATATACATATATGAAGGCAATCTAAATAAAACACCAAATAATGGGTTCCCCACTGACCATCTCTTGTCACCAACTGAAGTCCCAGTACTGGTACTGAGTTAAATCCCAGTTGAGCTGCTGGCCAATGGGTCCCATGGAAAACACCAAACAACCCAGGTTGGTACCAAGACAAGAGATTGCTCTCCATAAAGTGCCAGCGAAGCTCCACTGCTGCAGACGGCACCATAACTTGTTGAACATGGAGAAGTGAAGCTGGTGCCTGCAGAGCACCTGTGTCTTAGTTTCTTTGGTACAGAAAGGTACTCTGCAGGTCACCAAGAAAACCGTAAACATCAAGACAGCCACAGACCCTTAGATTGACAAATGTGTCCTGCCTGCAAGATACGATATGGCAATAGTGGCGCAAAGCTTGTGAGAGTGACCACCTAACATCTGATTTGACTTAAGGCCCACTTCACAAGATGGAACACATACATGATATTGCTGGGGTGACCAAGAACTAGGGACCTGTGGTAAAAAACCAAATACTACTGGTCTAAAAAAGAAACAAAACATAGTGACATGATTCCTAATGACAGGGCCTGCACAGGTCCTCTGTATATAGACTATGGCTTCCAGTTTAGTGCTTTCACGGGACTCCTGAGTATATGCAAGAGTGGGCCTCTGATTCTTAGACCTTCTCTTGGGCTCTTCTGTTTGTGTTGTCCAACTTCAATGTGATTTTTAAAAGAAATCTTATACTTTATTTTGTCATGTTTAGTTATCTCTTAGAAGCCTGTTCTTTTCTAATGAGAGGCAGAAAGAGTGGATCTGGATGGTAAAGGAGGTACGGAGGAACTGAAAGGAGTAAGGGAAGGGGAAACCATAATCAGTATGTGAGAAAAGAATGTATTTTTCCATATAAGGATGTAAAGAAACAAAGGTCTTTCGAGCTCTCTGTAGTTCCCTGCTGCCATCATGGACTCTGGCTCTTAATCCATAAGCCAATTAAACTTTCTCTTTGAGTTGCCTTGGTCATGATGTTTTGTTGGTGCAACAGAGAAGTAAGAAGCGGTCGGAGGACAACTTGTGAAACTGACTCTCCCTCACTGCCTTATGTGGGTCCATCTCAGTTGGCCAGACCTTTACCCACTGAGCCATCTCACTGGCCTCTTAAGTCTCTTTGAAAGGTTTCCTTTTACAGTTTGCTTTTTCAAATACGTCTGTGTCTGCAGGCCCATCCTCCTGCCTATTTAAAACCTCATGGTTTTACTCCATTTCTTCTCCGTGGCTTCTCATGCAGCCTTTACCGGTCTCTACAGTGCTCTTAGAGAAGACAATGCGGTCCATTTCTGTTGTTCAGACGTCTCAGTGCTGCCAGGACCGGCTCCATGGGGCCCTGGAGCAGAGCTACTGTTGTCCCACCTCTTGTGTACCCCTGGGTACTTTCCAAGGGCAACTGGACAATCTGAAGTCTGACAGAAACACACTTCACTGTTGTACCCCTTCGCAGTTAATAGTGACCACCCTCCAGTCCCTCTTTTCTGGCTAGACCTATTTTCCTTCAAGTGGACCTTCTGCAAGCCTACCTCACTAATCCCTCTAGAACAAGAATTCTTCCCCGAGAGTTCCCTGCCTTACCGTCTCTCCCCAGAGCAGCTTGCTTTTAGCCTTCACTAAGCTCTGACCAGATGTTGGCATGCCTAGCTTGCTAACGGAGCTCTAGAAAGTGCTCTTGCCCTTAGTCAGGAAAAGGCACTCAGTGAATATTTGAATTGCTAGATACTACATGCTTGGCTCTCTCTAGTAAGTTTTTGTGGTTTTCAGGAAAATAATGCGTCATAGGTCTTGGTGTTATTTCATAGGGATATAAAACTGTTAATCCAGGAGTGATATTATGAGCCTGTAATGCCTGCATTTGAGAGGCTGACTGAGCTGTGAGTTTGAGGCCAACCTGGGCTACATAGTGAGACTCAGGCCAGTCAGGGCTCTGTAGTCAGATGCTATTTTATTTGAAGTTAAATTACATTTTTACTAATAGATTGTCAAGAGAAGGTATAAGAAAAACTGAAAAGTTTGTGACCATGGTGTGATTAAATGCTAAGATTCTTTGCTTACTTTGATAGGCAGGATTTGAACACAATAGGTCTAGTAAGTCTTTTTCCTCCCATAAACAAGAGCACCAATGCAACCCCACCCACAAAACCACAGAAGGACAACTCCATGTGATAGTTTTATTACAGTGCTAATGCTCAGGACACCACACAGCACCTTAGTCTTCTAATCTGAGTTTCGGTAACTGGGTTAAAAGTGTTACTTGAGCTTCTTTTCCTTCCATATACCAGCTTTGAGGAAAAGTACTCAGTGGTAACTAAGCAACGTTAATTTGATTAAACAGTTTATCCTTAATAACCTGAGACATCAGTCCATGGATGGCTTCTATGGTGGTTTTACAGCTGGAAAGAAGAAACACATAACGTTACAAACCGAAAGCTGCTTCCAACAGCACTCCTCCCTTCATGTTCATTCCCAACTGCTCCAGAGTGACTCCATTCTATTCACACTCTTCAAATCACACCATTTTTTTCCTTGATTTTTTTTTGATGTTCTGCTTTGCCTGTTATGTGTTTTATTAAACTAGTCCCTTCATAAAAGAATAACTATGTTAACTTTTATAAAATTCATAACTTAATTTTGCTACTCTGACTTTGGGAAAAATTCTTTTTTGAGGGCATTCATTATGAATCTGTACAGTATTATTCAAAAATTATATACTAATTCCTGTAGTATATTAAAAAATATTATTACTGGGGCTGGCAAGATGGCTCAGTTGGGCAAAGGTTACTCAGTTGGGCTACTTGAGTTTGGTCCATGAGGTAGAAGGAGAACAGACCCCACAAGCTATCTTGTGAACTCCATGTGCTGGAAGTGCACATACACAGCCCCCACCCCCAGCACATGCATGCCACACATAAATGTAAAAGAATTTTTAAATTCTGTTATTCTTCAGAATAACCTAAATTTTTTTTTTAAAGGATTCTATTTTTTGAAATAACTATAAATATCCTCTAGAGAGTTTAAAGGCAGGTCACTGGTGAAGGAGTTGAGATTTCAGAAATGATAAAAATGACAAAGCTCTATCACTATGAGAAAAGTTAACTTTTTATTACAGTAATTCACAGGAAGATGTTTTCTATTTTCATTACTATCCTTCATTGCCCTACTTTTTTTTTGTTAATAAAAGTGAAGAAATCCTCTGAGGAAAAAGAAAACAATAAAATGAACAAAAAACAATATGAAGAACCAACCCATGTGCCATGCTCAGCACTGAAAACGAATATAGATAAAACATCAATTCTAGACAAAAAGACAGGTAAACCAAACAAGACTCGCTTGGGCTATTCTGCTTTCTGAAAGCCAGTGAGATGTTTCTTGTTTTGGTTTGTGGTGCTAGGGATGGAACCAGAGCCCTGTACATGGCAGGTAAGTGCTACCACCGAGCTCGAGCTCACCCCCAGAAGTATTTCTACCAGAAGATGACTCCAGCTGTCAAGATACTCTATCATTCCTCCACCTTTCTTCCTATGGAACAATTTTTTTTTCTCCTCCCCTTTAAAAAAATGCTCAAAGACCATTTTATTGGAGTTTAAGAGAAAAACATACTATAGGTGGAAATCCTGGCATGTGCCCGGGGAGATGGAGGAAAGTCATTCGGTTCAAGTTTGGCAAGGAATAGAAACAGATGGCTTACGAAAATAAGGAAAACATCACCCCACGAGTGGAAATGGGCCAACGGGCCAAAGAAAGAGCCAGCCCCTAAAGCCTTACACAACAATGTTGACGCTGATAGGAATGGGTCAGCTTTCAGCTGTCCAAATGTTCTCTCTTCCTCCTGCCCATATCCTATTGAAACTCAAGTTTTTGTAGCAGTAAATCTTAGTTTTTAAATCCTGTTCAGTATATGCATCAGAAGGCCACATCTAAGTTATCAGAGATCACATCCCAAGGAAATACTTAGGAAGTAAAACATGGGGTAATGAAGTACTGCAGAAAGAGTAATTGTAGCCCAAAGAGTTAAGAGAGAAAATCTGTTCCATGATACTCTGGAATCTGAAATTTGGCAAATTACAGAAATCTTAATCTTAATCCTCCAGCCTTTGTAAGCCTCCCCCATCCCCAGCCCTGCTAAAAAGATCTAGTCAGGGACCAACTTTCCTTGTGCACCTGTGGCTAAACCTATAAAGGGTGACAGGGCATTTTCTATGATTTCCTAGATCTGTGAGTTGAACTTTCTCTTTTGCCTAATGTCCCCTAAAATTTCAAAGTGTGAATTTAAAATTTACATGTGACTTTTTAAAAGGGCCAAACAAATAATATTCAGACATCATCCTAAGGTGTACTAATGTAAACCATAAGCAATCAGAATCTACTACCGGTAAATTCTGAGACATCGTCAGGGCAGGGGCCCTGTACATGCAGCCTTACCTGTCTCTAGTAGCTTTGGCAAGTTTGTCTTCTGACTTGCGGTCATGTGTTTCTAAACCCAACATGAAACTGCCTCGTCCCAGCTGGGCTTCCGACTGCTCTAACTTCTCAGACAAATCAAACACCTGGCCCGTGGTATAGTCTGCATTCTGTGGAGAAAGTAGGACGGTGCCACTGTACCACACAAGGTTACCATAAAAATACAAACTGTTTTCTTCCACAGCTAAGACTGCTTTCAGGGACCTTGTACATATAAAACAATACTCCACTACAATTGTTTTCAGATAGGATCTTGCTAGTTCCCCAACTTGGTCTTACTCTCCTGCATAGCTGGAATTACAGGTATATACACATTCTGTACACATATGTGCGTGTGCATGCGCGCGTGCGCACACACACACTTACACACTTTTTTGAGACAGGGCTTCACTATATAGTCCCAGTTGGCCTGGAGCTTGCTATATAGGCCAGGCTGTCCTTGAACTCAAAGAGATCTGCCTGCCTCTGCCTTCTGAGTGCTGGGAATAAAGACATGTGCTATCATGTCTGGGTAAAAATGCACTGATTTTTATGCAAATTAATATTTTATTTATAAATAATACCAATGTACAGATGGAACGGATAAACTGTGAAGAATTTAGGCCAGAGCTGTAAAAACTGTTCCTAAATATATTAATTCAACTGTAGATTTTTAAAAAATAATTTCAAGATTGAATGTGGAATTTTCTCCTTTGTTTAAATTAAGTATTTGCTATCATGAAGGCTTTGAGGAACGTCCATGCGAGTAAAGGGTCTGGCCTGCTGGAGATGAGCTGGGAACCTGAACCATGCCTCCTGACCTCACCTCTTCTGAAGGCAACAGTCGTTTCCACCTTATAGCTATTCTGAAAATAAAATGAGCAATATGCCTAAAGCTCTTAGGACTGTCCAAGACACCTTCGAAAGGCTTAATATTATCTAGTAGTACTTATTAGAGTACTACTCTTTGCCCTTGTTTACACCTACATTTGAGAATACTATTATGCATACACTTTAATATTACATACATTAGATGTAAAGGTTTGATACATACATTTAGCAGCCTACCTCCCTATATCTGTGTCAAGTGCGGTGCTGGAGCTTGCACCTATAGTCTGCACAAGCACATTCTACCACCAGATTGAATCCCCAGGTTTAACTATTCTTATTTTATTTGTTTTGAGACAAAGTATCAAATAGCTTAGGCTCTCATTCACTAAGTAGCTATAGTAGATTACAAGTGTATACCCCATGCCTTGCTAATTGTAATATTTTAAAAAGGTTGTTGTATTTTTTTTTTTTTAAGTTTTAGGCTTAAAAAAAAACCGCTTATAATCTTTGAAATGCAGACACAAGAAGATAAGTTGTTATCTTAAACATTTCTTTTGTTTTTTTTCGAGACAGGGTTTCTCTGTGTAGCCTAGGCTGTTCTGGAACTCACTCTGTAGACCAGGCTGGCCAAGAACTCAGAGATCTGCCTGCCTCTGACTCCCCAGCACTGGGATTAAAGGCATGTACTGTTACTACGACCCAATTAAAATTTTCTTACTTAAAACATTTTTTGCCGGACATGGCCCCCGGCACATCTTAAGGATGAGCACACAACCTAAGCAGAGCCTATCAAGCACAGGAGACACTGCCTGAGAATATGCAGGGATGTGCATGTTGTTCTTTGTGTGCTGACCACCACGAGATGAGAAGCTAGAGCTGCCATATGCTTTCATGTGCAGCCTGAATGTGAGGCACGCCGAGCTCAGAGGCAGCTGTGACCTCACAATGTTTCCTGAAGGAGCTAGCCTTGCTTGAGGAACATTCTGGTTTCCTTTGTTTGGTATCCTGTCATTTCTAACTAGACTGGTGGTTCTCAGCTTACCTGACACTGTGAGCCTTTAATATAGGTCTTCATGTTGTGGTGACCCCCACCCACAAATCATTTCATTCCTACTTTATAACTGTAATTTTGCTATTGTTATGAATTGTAATGTAAATATCTGATACGTGATTCCTGTGAGGGTCTCGACCCACTGGGCTAGAGTGTCAGAGACAACAAAAACAGTCTTCCCCTATGAACCTCTTTAAGGCCCAAGCACATCTCCCCATAGTTGGACTGCCTAGCATCCTCATCTAGCTCGGGAGAGAACCCTGCTCCAGCCTTGAAATTATGCCTTTCTTTGAAATGAATTTCAAATACCAAACAGTTTTTGTAGCTTGGCTATAAATGAAATTCGTCAGGTATAATAGCACTTGCCTGTGATCCCAACACTCAAGCCCCTGAAGCCAGGGGCCAGTAAGATGGCTCAGTGTGTGAAGGAGCTTGCTGCTCAGCCTGACAACCTGATTTTGATCATTGGGACCTATATACAAGGAGAGAACTGACACTGCTGAGCTGGCCTTGGTCTTCATATGTTTGAGCTGAGCATGCGTCAACTTGGGCTTCAGAGTAAAACACAATTCCAATGAAACAAGTTCAGAACTTACAGTAAGCAAGCTGGAGGAACTCAGAGTGTTCACCCAGTACTTATTCCACAAAAGCTCGAGTAGTTTACGATCCAAAGACGATTTGAAATATGACACTTCTAAGGCATAATATCTACAAAACAAGAGCATACATTTGGCAGGTGAAAAAAATGCAGTTATACTGGATAGAAGTTTTCCTGATACTTCAGCAAAATTATGTTTTATAGTCATATAGTTGAACAACAGCTAAATATAGTGTTTCTTTTGTCTTTAAGTAGTACGGCTCTAAATCTGTCTACTAGCCTTTCTTGTTTTATATATATATATTTTTTGCTTTTGTAGTGCCCCAAATTTTCTAAGAAGCTAGTGGCAATTGGAAATCCTAAGTGACATGTGATTATTGACCAGTTACTGAGCTCACCAATTCTCTCTAACAACAGGCTGAGCTAAATGAGCCGCCCTAGGGCAGCTCTAGGTTTTTCAACCTTTGTGAAAATTCTAGAAAGGACACATAGATCTCTCACTTCTTCCTTTTTGTAGTGGGACCTGTGTGCTTTTTAAAAAGCATACCTTAAAGTAGTTCTGAAGGTGCCTAGAAGAATTTCTACTGCTTGGAAAGGTAGTTCATTTATAATGCAGAGAACCAAGGAGAATTTAGTTAAACATTACTATTAAAAGACAGTCCTGGCTGGCCTGGAACTCACTGCATAGAGCAGGCTGGCCTCGAACATAACAGAGACCCCCCCCCCCACTTCTGCCTCCCAAATGCTGGGGTTAAAGGTGTGTGTGACCACAACAGACCTTATTTTTTAAGTAATAAATATTTAAATATTTTAGCTGATTGTAAATCAATGGATATAAGGAAGCACAAGAACATTCCTTACTCTGAGAAACTCATCATTCAGATCAAAGTTAAGTATGATAAAATATATTCAGTAATAGTGACTGATGCTACAGTGTACATATAAAGGAGCCACCCACCCCTATATTAGAGATCAACAAGTTCCTTTCTATTTTTTAAAGATTTATTTATTTTTACTTATATGGGTACACTGTAGCTGTCTCCAGATACACCTGAAGAGGGCATCAGGTCCCATTACAGACACCACCTGAAAGCCACCTTGTAAGGTTGCTGGGAATTGAACTCAGTACCTCTATTAACAGCCAGTGCTCTCAACCACTGAGCCATCTCTCCAGCCTGATAACAAGTTTGTTTTTTTTTTTTTTGGTTTTTTGAGACAGGGTTTCTCTGTGTAGCCCTGGCTGTGCTGGAACTCCCTCTGTAGACCAGGCTGGCCTTGAACTCAGAAATCTGCCTGCCTCCGCCTCTGCCTCTGCCTCCAAGTGCTGTGATTAAAGGCGTGTGCCACCACTGCCCGGCCAATAACAAGTTCTTAAGAGAAGAACTCAACTGGTCATTTGGAGCTCAAACTGTCTGAGAAGCTCCAATGTAATGCTGTAAAAGTCTTTAATGGGCTGGGGAGGTGGCTCAGTAATAGTAATAACATTTGCTGTGCAAAGTCTGGAGACCCGAGGTAGACCTCAGTAACCCCAGTAAAGACATAAAGGTAGAAAGAAAGAACGGATCCCATAGAAGTTGTTCTGCTGTCTGTCTTCATACCTGTGCCATGGCATACACACATACATAAAAGTACATCCTTTGGCTGTACAATTAGCAAGAGCAGAGTTATGTGAGGAAAACACAGAAAGCTATGTTGTGGTCTCATTTGTGGAAAGAATTTATTTTATTAAAAGCTAAGAAATGTAACCTTTATCCTCTAGTTTCTTGGGACTCATAGAAAGTGTCTGTGCAGAGCAGTGATATAGGAGAGAGGAGATTCAGAAATTGGCTGTGGTAGTACATCTGGGTGTTAAGAGAAACTGAGGTTGGGTATCCAGAAAGGAAAGCCCATGGAGCAGGCAGACAAGAAGAGAAAAAGGCTCCGTCACTCAGGCCACTTCCCTCAGGCCAAGTAGAAGATAAAGAAAGGTGGGCACAATGTGGTTCTTGATCAAGGTTCAGCAGTGAGGATAAGAAGTTGACTTTAGAGGCTGGCAAGATGGCTCAGTGGTTGAGAGCGCTGGCTGCTCTTCCAGAGCGCCCAGGTTCAAATCTCAGCACCCAACGTGGCAACTCCCACTTGCCTGTAACTCCAGTTCCAGGGCATCCAACACCCTTGCACAGATGTACATATATGCAGGCAAAACCAATGTGCATGGAATAAAAATAAATAAATAAATGCTGAAAAAAATGTTGACATCAGAATGAAGTGAAGGCCTTTGAAGATACATGTGCATGTTAAGCCAGGTGAAGGTGGCTCACGCCTTTAATCCCAGCACCTGGGAAGCCAAAGCAGGCAGATGGATCTCTGAGGTTGAAGCCTCCCTGGTCTACAGAATGTGTTCTAGGACAGACAGGTCTACAAAGAAACCCTGGCTCAAAAAAGAAGACCCACGTGAGGACAAGAGGGGAGTTTCTTTAAGCATCGCCTTTATCTGTAGTGCTATACCTATGTTCTGATTCACTGTGTGTTCAGTGGACAAGCAAGCAGAGTGAGAGGTCTAATGAGTGCTGTTCTGTGGATCTGGTGTCTTCCAAAAGGCCATGTTTTGAGCACTTGAGCCACAGAGGCAATGGAGGTGGATGAAACTTTAGGCAGTGGGACCCAGTGGAAGGAAGTGAGGTGATTAGGCACACCAGCTTCCTTTAAGCCTCTTTAACTGGCTCCACTTCCCAGCCACCATAAAGTGAGAACCTTTCATTTTAACATGCTCTCACTGTGATGTAGAATTAGAAACAATTGGACCAAAACTGACTGAAGCCTGAAACTCAAAACTGAGGAAATAAAACTTTCCTTCTTGGAAATGATCCCAGGTATTTTGCCACAGTAATGGAAAACTAACATGAAGCTGCATAGCAAGTAAGAGTAGAGTCCGATCCTGAGACTATGTCCTGACGATTCCGAGAACCCTCATAATCAAAGAAAGGAATTGACTCTTGCATATTTTCTTCTGACCACGGTAAATGAGCCCACAGACTTGTATACATGCACACAAATAAATAATGCTATAGTTATTACTCAAACCTCAGTATTTATTATTATACACAAAGCAGACATTCAGGAAGGTATGTTTGAGGTAGGGCTCAACTTTAGAAGTAAAAGGTTAATGCAGCTATTGAGACTTTAAAGTTCTGACATTAAAGAAATCATGTTTCTATGTTGTTAGTGATTTTATTTATACAGAACTCTGTTGGAACACATCTTTATTATGCATGAAGGCCTGACTGTGCTACAAGTTCATTCCATGTAACCTGAGTGTTAATAAAGCTAAGACTCATAAATAAGGAGCTATGTGTACTCAGGAGGTAGAAAAATCAGTTCAAGACCAGCCCTGCTAAATAAAAACCTGTCTGAGACAGCAATAGGCAG
Source organism: Montemys delectorum (assembly GCA_019843815.1). Taxonomy (NCBI): domain Eukaryota; kingdom Metazoa; phylum Chordata; class Mammalia; order Rodentia; family Muridae; genus Montemys; species Montemys delectorum. Next base: position 21,235 of record JADRCD010213856.1, read on the forward strand.
GTATGTGGGTGTGGTGGCACGCCCCTTTAACTCTAGCACTCAGGAGGCAGAGGCAGACAGATCTCTGGGAGTTAGAGACCAGCATGGTCTACAGAGTGAATTCCAGGGCTAGAGAGACCCTGTCTCAAAAAACTAAAACCAAACCAAACCAACCAAAACCTCAGAAGGTTGAGGGATGTAGGTTAGTAATGGGGTGCTACAGCATGCATAAGGTTCTGGGTTCAAAGCCTGGCATTCACTATAAGGACAAACAAAACAAAACATCTGTTTTGTTTTCTATCTAGGTCTAACTACTTAACACATCAAAGATCCTACTGCTGAAGACCTTGCTGGTTGGTTACAGTGGTTTGAATGAGAATGGCCCCACAGGTTCATATATTTGAATACTTAGTCCCCAGTTGGTGGACCAGCTTGCAAAGGATTAGAAGGTGCAGCAGTGTTGGAGAAGGCATGTCACGGAGAGTGAGAAGGCGTGTCATTGAGCTTGGGTTTTAGGTTCCCAAAATCCCTACCATTCAGTTAGTCCTCTCTCTCTATCTGTCTGCCTGTCTCCTGTGGATCAGACATAAGCTCTTTTTTTTTTTTAATTTAAAGATTTATTTATTTATTTTATGTGTATGAGTACACAGTAGCTGTACAGATGGCCATGAGCCATTATGCGTGTGGCTGCTGGGAACTGAACTCAGGATCTCAGCTTGCTCCAGCCCGCTCGCTCCTGTGGAATACACTGTAGCTGTCTTCAGATGCACCAGAAGAGGGTGTCTGATCTTATTTCGGGTGGTTGTGAGCCACCATGTGGTTGCTGGGATCCGAACTCAGGACCTTTGGAAGAGCAGTCAGTGCTCTTACCTGCTGAGCCATCTCGCCAGCCCCCAGACATAAGCTCTTAGCTATTGCTTTAGCCCCTTGTCTGCCTGCTGCTCTGCTCTCCATCAAGACCACCACAGACTAGTTCTCTGGAACCACGAGTTGTCAGACATTAAATACTCTCTCTTATAAGCTAATTGGGTTATGGCATTTTGTCACGGCAACAGAAAAGTAAATCTTACATCACTTGGGAATGGCAGGCAGGCAGGCAAACAAACACTGCTGAAGTGGAAGGCTGAACCTGTATCCCGTGCCCTCAGACATCTCTAAAACCTTCCACTTCTCTGCTGTTGTGCCACGGCCAGAGCCTGACAACTGTTAGTTACTCACTGTTTGCAGTGCACACCAAAGTCTTCTATTTTGTTAAGTGGGATAGTCTGGTACTCAGAAGGTCCTTCATCAGGAGGCTTGTAGCCCTAAACAAAACAAAGAAAACACAAAACTAAAAATTAACAAAAAGCAAAGTTTCTTCTGCAGCTTCTTATAGGAGAGCCAAATAGTAAGCATCAATATCTTGGTAACAGCTGTTAATTTTCAGTACGAGGGAGGCAGAGACAAAAGGACTGCTGGTGCTGTGTACTTGTGCTAACATCCATTGTTGACTACAGGCTCCTTTCAGGAAAGGAAATGAATTTAGCTTGTTTCTCTAATATTTGTCATGTTGCCACGGGCACACAAATGTTTTTTTGGTAAATAAAACCCTATGTTTGGCAAGATTAGTATATAACATAAATGTGTTATTGTTTGATATGAGCTATAGCAATTTGCAATTTTGTATTTGAAAATTCTTCTACACTAAAAAAGATATTACACAGGTATAGGTCAGGTATAAAGTAGTTGCCTAGTATTGCTGGCACAGAAAAAAAAAAATAAAAAGAAGAAAAAAAAGCTTGTGTATAAATGTGAGAAGCTACATTTGGATCCCAGAAGCCACACAACACAGGCCTGGTTAGTGCACAACTGTACTTCCAGTTGTCTATGGTCAGATAAGAAGTGGAGATAAAATCCACAGAAGCCGGCGATACAAGCCAGCAAGTTTACACTCAGTGAAAAGTAAAAGATCCTGTCTCAAACAAGGTGCAAGGAGAGGACTGACTCCCAAGGGTCTCTTCTGACCTGTAGACTAGTACCTGTACTCATCACACCTGAGATGACACACATTTGCAATCCTAGTACTTCAGACATACGTAAATTCAAGGCTAATCTCCATTACATGAGATTGCCCCTTCTTAGCCCCTCCATCCAAATTACCTTTGGATATGTCCTAAAGGCGCCAAGATTCACTTTTCCTGCAGATATTGTTCTGGTTGGGTCAATCTACAAGAGACAGACGGTCAACATAAGCTGTGTGCTTCGCCGAGTCAACAGCAGACACCGCAGACAAACAAACAAATATAGCACCATGTCCATGAGCACTCACCTAGCCAACAATCTGATGAACGGAACCAGTTATTAGACATCAATCAAAGAGGAATCAGTTAAATTACTGATTAGACTTGTTATTATATCACCAAAGAATATTTTTTTAGTATTATTTATGCTGTGCATACTAGTTGGCAAGGCCATGTCTTCAAAATAAACAAATGAATTAACCGAGAAACTACCTTCCTATACTTGCCCCCTTTAATAGATGAACGACGGTTTGTTTCCTCCTAAAAATCCCACATTGCATTTAAAACACTCTGGACATAAAAGAAGACAGGTTCCAGCCATTTCTGCTCCAGTTCTGTCAACCCCGATTAAATCCCCATGGGATAGAGTGGGGTGCAGCGAGGTTAGGATTCCCTCGGTAGGCTAACACCGGTAGGCTAACACCGGTAGGCTAACACCGGAGCTTCGTTTTTTACCACGCTGTTTTAGTTTTCCAAGATTCTTTCTTTAGCAAATCTTCTTGAAGAACTTACTAAAAGCATCTATGTAAAAATCCATGCACAGATATGTATGTCCATAACCTTAGCATTGTATGGAAGGAAAGCAAAGAGGAAGGTCTGTAAGCTGGTCAGCCAGCCTAGCCAAAATAAGCCTCCAGTTAGTACTTACCACCACGGCTACAAAAGGCTCCTGAAACTGCTGGTTAAGCATCTGTGTGCTAACATCAATCCCGGAGAGCCAGCAGCCATAACCAGGGTGGCTATGATACCAACCAATTGCATTCTCAAGGCGGCCAACCTAACACATCAAAGAAAAAAAGCTTGCTTGAGGTATGGTTTAATCTCAGAGATACTGTCATTTACAGGTTTTATGTAGCATCCAATAACAGCATGCAACATATGTTGCTTTGAAGTTAAGGAATTTCTGAACAGACAACACATGTGCACAGTGTGAAACTGTCAAGGTACAAGAACAAGGGTATCCTTCCCCTTCTGTCTTTTCCCTCCTGTTGCTCAGCCCAGACAATATCACTCTAACGTCTTATACACCACCACAGACACACTGGAGACTAACAAACACATCTGCACATAGCTGCATACCACATATTATACTTCTATTTTTAAACTGAAGAAACAATTCTGGAGCTTGTTCCATGTAAGTAAAGACATAGATAGCTGTTTGTAAAAGCTAGCCTACGTACTACATAGTTCATTATAGTCCAATAATAGATACACTCTACTCAAGAATAGTTAATTCCTAAATTTGTTGTTGTTCTTATATTTTTTCTTTTTTCTTTGAGGGGTACTGGAGATATTGAACTCAGGGCTTATGAATGCCAAGCACGAACTCTACCACTAACTTACATCTCCAGCCTACATTTATTTATTTTTTTAAACACAATTGACAGTGAAAGTAAAAATGTATCTTGAAAGGATCCTCTCCCCCAACCTAATACTATAAATCTCACAAGATTTTAAAAATTTCACATAAAAACTGTTCAATTTAAAATATAGAATTTAATGTGAAAAGGACAATTTTAAGTTCAGAAACCCAGAAGTTATCTTGAGACTTTTAGAGGTTTTTAAATTTAAGAAACAATATTTTTACCTGTTTGGCATTTTCTATGTATGCAGCCATATACTCATACGCAGCAGCCTGAGCATTTACTCGAGTTTCGGTGCCCTCTACAGGCAAAGCGAAACTGTCCATGATGATCATGGTCTCGCCATCAACTTTCCCGAGCATCAAACCCATCACTTCCAAGTTGCCTCCTGATCTAGCATGCATTACCATTTTCAGTAGAGCCAATGCTGAGATTTTGCAGTATTTAAAGTAGTGGTGACTACAAAACAAAAATCACACTGTTCTTATTTAATGTACAATTTCAGAAGACAGTTTCTGTGAAAATGAAAATAAATAAGTTCTGAAGGGATTGATAGTGATGGAAGGGGAGTATAGAATGTGGAAGGAAAAAGAAAGCAGTAAGCACGAGGTGCTTGGAAATAACATGTCATAGATCATCAGCTCAGCCACTTGGGTAAAATAGAGTCTGAAATAAATTTTAATATACTGTTGAAATGCGGGAATAATGATCAACTCCATAGGTCTTTTTTCTCAATCAACATGGAATTATTATACCTGATTACCTTCTTAGGCCTACCTTTCTGACCTTAATTTATTGAGTTATTAATTAAATAATTTATTTATTTACTATCTGTGGCACATGTTTATTAGTGTGCCACCAGATGGCGTGTGGAGATGACAGGGGCTGTCAGGGGTCTTTCTTTACCTTTTGTTTTGGTTCTTTTGTTTTTTGAGACAGGGTTTCTCTGCGTAGCCCTGGCTGTCCTGGAACTCACTCTGTAGACCAGGCTGGCCTAGAACTCAGAAATCTGCCTGCCTCTGCCTCCCAAGAGCTGGGATTAAAGGCGTGCACCACCACTGCCCAGTGTTTGGTTTTAAGATGTTTTTTCTGTACAGCCCTGGTTGTCCAGTAGGCGTGCACCACCACTGCCCAGTGTTTGGTTTTAAGATGTTTTTTCTGTACAGCCCTGGCTGTCCAGTAGGCCAGGCTATCCTTGGAACTTGCTCACCCAGCTCTGCTGAGATTTAATGTGGGCGTGTGTCACCATTCCCAGCTCACTTTCCTCTAGCTTATTACTTCATTCTCTTGAGACAAAGCCTCTTACTGAAAGCTGACTGCCCCGGAGAGGCTGGCTGACCAGCTTACAGACCTCTGTTTTCCTTCAATACAATGCTAAAGGTTGTTACGGACACACATAGCCACACATGGATTTTTACACAGATGCTGGGGATTCAAACTCAGGTCTGCATGCTTAATAGCAAGTACTCTTACCCACTGAGCCAGAGCACTTAATTTCTACAAATGTGGCCTCTGCAATCGACCTGCTTAGGTCTAAATCTTACACTGACACTCCCTAACTGAGAGAGTAGGGCCACTTAATGTCTATGCTAGATCACTTATCTATAAATAGGCATTTCAGCTATTAGGATGAAAAGTACACAGTAAGTGTACTTACTTAGTCCCAGAGATACTAAGATCAAAGGTACTGTTATCAGCCTTATATAGCTGCTTTTAAAGATATTCTCAAAAAAGTATGTTAGCTTGTAGCTTCCTTCTGAAAGTGATCTAGTATCCTTCTTTGACTAACCATCGTATGTGATTAAACTCTTGAACAACAGTTTAAAATTCCTGATGTACCCTGCATGTTAGAATAAACCTAAGTATAGCCATAGACGGCCAGGAGGTCATGAGTTTACATCCATCTAAAATGTGCAGCTTGCTTTAGGAACAGAACAGCCAAGTAATCTGTGCGGGTCACTCAGTGTTGCCATGGCCTGTTGGAATCAAGCAACCAACCAAGTATAGCTTTTGTTAGATTTCAACTGCAAGCTCAAAGTTACTGAGACCATCTTGGAAATCAAGATATAAATTTAAAAACTGGCTTCTCCATCTACTTGGGAAAAAGAAAAACGATCACTATGCTCCTATTACATATGGTTCATCCAGAACTTTTTAATAAATTACCTTATCTAATCTTCATGATATTAATAGCTATGCTTGACCTTTATCTTACAGATAAGCTTAGATACTTTAGTTTCCTAATGCCAGTCAACAGTTTAAGTGACAGTTATGAGACCTGATTTTCAGTCTATTGCACCTAAGCTCATTGCTATAGTATGATCATGAGGTGTGTTTCTGAACGAATTTGCTTATTTTCCTAGTTACAGAAAGGGAAAGAAAGTACAGTACTGGGTTGTCATGATTATTAAATGACACAAAAATCTTCAGGCCAGTGCCAGGCCCACAGTAAGAACCCAATAAACATTGAAAATAGAGTACTGACAGTTAAAGCCAGCTTTCCCAACAGAACAAAACAGCTGAAAACAGCGAGTCAGTTTACACAGCAACCTTTCGTAATTTTTTTCTTCACTCTCCTTAACACCATTTGCTCTAGAGAATCGTTTTACTTGTCTTCAATCAAAGATACATGGATCTGGCTAGCGGGCAAAGAGCCTCTAAGCTCTATTTTATAATTCCTGGCTTACGTGAATTGTTGTATTAGGGAAATGGTAAGAGGGATTTGGTATGTCTCTAAAGTGCTAAAAAATCATCCCAAGAGGTCATGGATTTTTTTTTTTTTTTTTTTTTTTTTTTTTTAGATCAATGCCCTGCTCATTCGATTTCTGAAAACAGCCATGCTCTTCAGTTTGGGATCTACTGAAGGCTGCAGCAAACTGCATGTAGCCATTCAAGGCAGAGTGTGTGAGATTCACGAAAATAATCACGTTGAGAAAGTCGCACCCTAAGTCAGCCCTTCACACCCCGTGGAGGCAAGAAACTTTCTAAAAGGGGAATCGAAGCAGGCCCTAGAGGACAGGTAAGGCTCTACCGCTAAGGCAGACTAAAGCCACTGTGGCCAATATTCGGTCGACAACCCTCAGAAAGCAAGCTCTCCACACCCTTCATCTCCCACCCTCGCCGGTGTCTCAACAGTCCCGCCATCCCTTCCCTCCCCTGAGTCTCGCCAGGGACCTCCTCACTCCTTAGTCCAGGGTTTCGCCGCCAGGATTTCCTGTTGTTGTTTTTTGTCATATTTGTAGATTTCATCGATACTCTGCGCTTCCTGCATGTTGTTGGCCAATTCCCAGGTTTTCTGGGCCATACCACTCCCGGAAGCTGCCATGGCCGAGGGACCGGAGAAGCTGTCGCCTCCACAACCAAGATGCAACTTTATTCTACTGGGCCTCAGCGTGCGGGCTTTGTACCTCCCCACCACGGGTGCACACTCACTAGACTCTCAAGGCAGCCATGACACTTGAGACCGGAGGTGACGTTGGTCCAGACCATTCGCGCGTCGGGGCGCGGCGGCGGCGCAGCGACATAGAAAACGCTTCCTCAGGGTCGGCTCGGCTCGGCTAAGAATAGTCTTGCGGATGAAACGAGAACATGCTGGCTCGGAAACCCGTACGTGCGAACTGCGAGGGACGCAAAGTCTCGCTGTGGGAATGGTACAGCCTTTCGCGCCGGAAGGCGGGCTGTTGACCTGCCAGGAAGGAGTCGGCCGTCTCGGCGCGTACTGCGCAGGCTCAGGTTCCGCCATATTGAGTGTGGGAGGAGGCTTAAGTTTGGGGGACTGTGCTTGTGTGAGTGTAGGTGCTTCAAACGAAATAAATTGTTTGGGATACTAAATGTCTCTAGAGAAACAGAGGTGTAAGTATCTCCGGATTATTGGTTTTGGAGGGGGAAGATCATATGACCGACTCTTTTAAGATAATTTGTGGAGTGTAAAGCCTCCGGGGTTTGTGGTTGGCGTTTCGCTTTTGTGTTTTCGCTACTGTTGCGAGGTGGCAAGCAAAACTCACCGGTTGCTAAGATTAACTATTCGAGGAGTTTATAGGGTAACATTTTATATAAGTGTTCGGAGCTGTGAAAGCCTTAGGCGCTACTTTTTAAAAAAAGGTTTGTCCCAGTGCTCAATTAATCTCGGCAATCTGTGCCTTCAAGCAGTTAATGTGAAATTTGTTTCAGTCGTATTTTTAGGTTTTCTTCCCTCACATTCTCATCCCCAAATGCCCACTAGACTGTAAGTTGAAAGCATGCATGAAATTTGTGTTTGTTTTATTTAATTCTAATGTATTTAATTTTTTTTCGTAACACGGTTCTTACAGACTTCTCATCATCTTTTAGCTCCCCCGACCCAGCTTTTCATTCTATTTTTATTGGCTTAGGAATATATTAGTTGTTAAGCATTGCTTGAGATGCACTTCTTGACATTTCTGCTTTAGAGCACACAGTATTTAGAAAGCACATCTTGGAGATGCCTTTCGTTAACTCTTCGACAGTAACTTGTTGTTCCACAGGATGTCGAAGGCTCTGTAGCTGCTTCACATGGACGTTTTGTTTTTCCCAGTAAATTTTGTGTTGTATCCACCGCCCCCCCCCATCCTGCCCCAGATGGGTTTTGCTGTCCTCAAACTTAAGAGATCCGCCCGCCTCTTTTGAGTGATTAAAGGTGTGGGCCACTATTGCCTGTGTGTATCCTCTTCTAATGCAGGTGCTAGCAGACAAATTAGCTAAAGCCCAAAGAATTGTTAACTCTTCACCACAACTGTTGGTTTTGATTTTGGATTCAGAAGTTGGAGGCAATTGGAGTGTGGTGACACCTTCCTTTAACCCAGCAGTTGGGAAGTTGGGGCAGGAGGATGAGTTACAGGAAAGCCTTCCAAAAATAGCGATTTGAGGTTAGCCTGGGCTACAGGAGACCCTGACTCAAAAAGTCAAGGAGCTGGGGCAAACAAAACAGAGCAAAGACCAAACAAACAAGGACATTGCAACATTCTTCTAATTCCAGTACTTGGGAGGTGGAGAATGGAGAATCAAGAACTCGAACTCCGCGCTCTCCTTGGATTATTTGAGACAAAATAATGAAACCAAAAATAAAAGATAACAAAAATAAAAGTTATACTGTAAGTTATCTTACAGTATAACTTCGGGCACACTAGGGACGTTAGAGTATATTAGTATCTTCAGTTCTTTCTGAGAGCTTTTAGGGCTTTCTGAGAAGCTTTTCAAGTGGTAACAGTACAAAGCCACTCGGAACACACAGAGAATAACATGTTAAAATGGTAATGAGAGCCCAGGACAGAGAGTTGACCAGACTGCTGGTGCCGATAGTCCTCTTACAGCCACACTACGCGAGGAGACCTTCCAGGGCTGCTTGGATGGCCTGGGAGCGGCCCCATTACCGGAATGCCTGGGCACAGTAGGGGGTGCGCTGTGTGGCCTCCGGGGCTGCAGGGGGCGCGCGCGGCCTCCGCCAGCAGCCCGAAGGGCGGGGCCGCGCCTGGCCGTTGGCGGAGGGCGGTCGGGGGCCGGGCCTGGGAGGCGGAGCCCTGAGCGGGCGACCGGTGGTTTTGGTCCGCGCCGGGGTCGCCGGAGCCTCGGACTGTGGAGCCCGCCGAGAGCGTGGCTCCTTGCCGGCAGTAAGTCCGTCGGTGGCGGGTGTGGAAGGCTGCGCGAAGAGTCGGCGCCGGGCGCTGTAGCCGGGCGGGGGTTCGAGCCTGCCTGCCTGCCCAGGGCGCTGAGCCTGGGCCGGGGGCCGGAGCCGGGAAGCTCCGGGGTGTCGTGGGGGCGGGGTTTGAGGTTCGGGTCGCGAGGCGGTGGCCCGGCTCGGTCCCAGGTGCTGGTCTCGAGCTGGTCTCGAACCTGCCGGGCTGGGGGCTGTGCCCTGCACAAGGCTGCAGGCTCCCGGGCCCGCCGGTTGCCTGACAACGCGTTGACGCTTTCAGAGGCGTCTGCCGCCCGCTGCGTCTCCGGAGACCTTGCTGGCTCTCCCGCGCCTTCTCTTCGGTAGGCGCCTCGCGGCTGCTGAGCCTCACAGACTGCTTGCACCTGGAGGGTTGGTTAATGTTTTACACTTTGCAGGTTAAACTTAATCTTCTCCATCTGCTGCTTTTTTCTCACTGTGGTTGCTTGATGAGAGGACCTTTGTATTAGTATGTTTTTATGGAATTTGAGTCTGGTTTGAAAGAAATACGTACTGTTTGGGTATGTGTGTGTGTGTGTGTGTGTGTGTGTGTGTGTGTATGATGTATGTGTGTATCTTAGTTCTCTCTCCACCTACACAATCCTGGCTGTCAAACTCGGTCATCAGGCATGGCTGTAAGTATCTTTACGTTTTGAGCCGTTTTTTTTTTTTTTTTTTAGACAGGTTTCTCTGTGTAGCCCTGGCTGTCCTGGAACTCAATCTGTAGACCAGGCTGGCCTCGAACTCAGAAATCTGCCTGCCTCTGCCTCCCAAGTGCTAGGATCAAAGGCGTGCACCACCACCGCCTGGCTGAGCCATTTTTTTCCAGGCCCTGAATCAAGTTTTCATTAAATGTTAGCAGTGAGACTTATCTTTTGAGATACAGCTGGCTCTGAAGATAATAGGATTAAGGAGCTCAAGTAGAAGTTTTGATAAGACCTAGTTTTCAAACCGTTTGTACCGTGTAAGGTCCTAAAAGCAATCAGTACAATTTTATAGTTGGGTGTGATGGCACATGCTTTTAATCCCACCACCTTGGAGACAGGGGTAAGCAAATCTCTGAGTTCTAGGCCAACCAGAGCTACATAGTGAGACCCTGTCTCCAGGGAGGAAAGAAGAAAAGAAAAAAAAAAAGGCATTATAGAAATGCCAGTTATTTTACGAAGCTAAGTTTTGGGTTTCTTTTCTTTTCGAGAACAGGGTTTCTCTGTATAGCCCTGGCTGTCCTGGAACTCACTCTGTAGACTAGGCTGGCCTCGAACTCAGAAATCCGCCTATCTCTGCCTCCCAAATGCTGGGATCAATGGCGTGCGCCACCACCGCCCTGCTGTGAGAAGTGTTTGAGCAAGTGGATTAGCAATTCTGCATAGCCAAAGCTACTACATGGCTGCTGCTGCTGCTGTGACTGCTGCATTGGTGACAGTTGCTCAGGCTTTAGATGCTTTCATTTATTTATTTGTTCCTGATTTTATATCCTGTTCTCCAACCTCATGCTCCCCTCAGTAACACAGCATATGCCTCTTTAGCAAAATTCAGTGATTTGTCCAAATTTGGATGGTACCCATACTCAAATGCTCATGTCTATGTCTTCTACTAAGGAGAAAACTGTGAGACCCTTTCTGGGTGGATTAATGAGAAATTTTGTCTTTCCCTCTATCTTTTATGCCTGCCTTTGTTACCTGTCTACGTCTTATTTCTCCCTGAGCATCTGTCCCTAGTCCTTTTTTCTTGTAGTAGAGTCTTTTTTTTTTTTTTTTTTTTTGCAGGCAGCTGCCTCCTATAGTTTTAATATTTTGGGGGTATGATATTTGTGAGATAGGGTGTCCATGTATAGTGTAAACTACCTCTGATGCTTCAGCCTTCCAAGTCCTGGGATTATACGTATGAGCCACATATCAAAGCAAAATCTGTGGCCTCTCCTCCCATCAGGTGTTTGGGATTGGGTGGCAGTGATCTACTAAGCTACAGGCCCAACCCAATAACAAATAAACATACATATAGCCCCCCCAAATCCAGTGACAGCAGAAATATTAATATTGCTAAATTTTTATTGAAGATTTTTTTTAGAATTATTTATTTTATGTGAATACACTGTCTTCAGGCACACCGGAAGAGGGCATCAGATCTCATTACAGATGGTTGAACTCAGGGCTTCTGGAAGATCAGTCAGTGCTCTTAACTGCTGAGCCATCTCTCTAGCCCCAATATTGCTATTTTTTGAGACAATGTCTTGCCATATAATATGCTCAAGCTGTCCTGGAACTCACTATATATTTGATGAAAGTTCTAGACATTTTAATTGTTGATATCTTTACTGAATCCTTTAATGCTATCTCATATTTGCTCCCCAAATCCTAGACTGACCAGACTGTCATTATGGCAGGGGATATGATCTAAATATTAGTGCAAGAATCATGTGTTATTTTAGTCACCCTCTCCACAAATCTAACATCCTTTGTAGTCTAGAATAGTACCCTGGTTTACAGGGGGAGTCATGCTCTGTTTCCCATTTTTTCATATTGGGGAGAGTATGTGCCCTGTCCTACTTGGGAGAGGAAAGGATGTAGAGAGAGTTTCCCGTGTTGAGTTGGACTATGACAACCAGATATCAGTAACAATTTAAATCTCACTATATTTTAAATCTAGAGGCTTTCCCTCCATTCTCTCTTACTCCCCCCCCCCCAATTATTTTTTTACTTTTTTTTTTTTCGTGGGGGAGGTTAGGTTAGGTCCTTTTGTATTTTGGAAATTGATTCAGAATCTTATGTATGCTCTGTTTTTGAGATGAACCTCCAGGATGCTTTTAAAAAAGTGAATATGCAAAGACTATGATAATATTGTGATAGTTAATAAAGTAACTGGTTTAGTATCGATTCTTCGTTACATATGTGTTGCATTATTTTTTCTTCATAACTCTGTAGTAAGTAGTATTTTGATTTTATAAATGGAGACACTGGGTTTTTTTTAGTTGAGATAGCCCAGATCTTTTGGTGAAACTATTTTTTTTTAATTACTTTATTCTTTTATAGTCCAGCCGTTGCCCCATCCTCCTTCCCTCTGTATCCAAGAGGATGCCCCCCCCCCCCGCCAGGCCTCCCCATTCCCTGGGGTCTCTAGACTCTAGAGGGTTAGCTTTCTCCCACTGAGGCCAGATCAGGCAGTCCTCTGTTAAAAATGTGTTTGGGGGGGGGGGTGTAGTGTCAGGCCTTGGAGCTGTCTCTTGACATGGAGCGCCTTTCCCTCAACCTCTTCTCCATTTTTATTCCTGTAGTTCGTTCTTTCAGAAAGGAACAATTCTGGGTCAGAATTTTTGGCTGTGGGATGGCAACCTCATCCCTCCACTTGTTGCCCTACTGGAAGTTCTCTCTCTCCAATGTTGGGCATTTCATCTACAGTCCCTCCTTTTGAGCCCTGAGAATCTCTCACCTCCCACGTCTCTGGTACTTTCTAGAGGATCCCCCATCTCCTACTTCCCAAGGTTGTCTGTTTCCATTCATTCTGCTGGCCCTCAGGGCCTTACTCCTGCCCCACACCCCCATACCTCATAGTGTTCTCTTTCCCCCTCCCTTTCCTCTTTTCCCCACTGCCTCCTGTGATTGTTTTCTTCTCCCTCCCAAGTGGAATTGAAGCATTGTCACTTGGACCCTTCTGCTTGTTAATCTTCTTGAGTTTTGTGGATTGTATCCTAGGTATTTTGTCCTTTTTTGGCTAATGTCAACTTATTAGTGAGTCATAGCATGCATGTCCGTTTGAGTCTGAGTTACCTCACTCAGGGTGATATTTTGTAGTTCCATCCATTTGCCTGCAAAATTCATAGTGTCCTCATTTTTAATAGCTGAATAGTATTCCACTGAGTAAATGGATTACATTTTCTATATCCATTCTTCTGTTGTGGGACATCTGGGTTGTTTCCAGCTTCTGGTTATCACAGATAAGCACATACACGACCCTGGGGGTATGTGCCCAAGAGTCTTCAGGTAGATCTACTTCCTGTCTTCTGAGGAACCTCCAGATTGATTTCCAGAGGCTTGTGCCAGCGGTGGAGAAGTGCTCCTCTTTCTCCACATCCTCGCCAACATGTGCTGTCACTTGAGTTTTTGATCTTAGACATTCTGATAGGTGCAAGGTGGACTCTCAGGGTCATTTTGATTTGCATTTCCCTGGTGACTAAGGACTTTGAACCTTTCTTTAGATGCTTGTGGTCCATCTTTCACAGACATGGAAAGAATTCTCAATTTCATATGGAAAACCAAAAAACCCAGGATAGTGAAAACAATTCTTAACAATAAAAGAACTTCTTGGGGAAATCACCATCTCTGACCTCAAGCTATAATAATACTACAGAGCAATAGTGATAAAAACTGCATGTTATTGGTACAGAGACAGACAGGTCAATGAGTGGAATAGAATTGCAGACCCAGAAATAAATCTACACACTTATAGACACTTGATCTTTGACAAAGAAGCCAAAAATATACAATGGAAAACAAGAAAGCATCTTCAATAAATGGTGCTGACCCAACTGGCTGTCTGTATGTAGCAAAATGAAAGTAGGTGCATATTTGTCACCTTGTACAAAGCTCAAGTCCAAGTGGATCAAAGACCTCAATACAAAACCAGACACACTGAATCTAGTAGAAGAGAAAGAGCCTTGAACTCATCGGTATGGGGGATGGCGGTGGGGAAATTTTCTAAACAGAACTCCCATGGCTCAGGCTCTAAGATCAAGAATTGATAAATGGAAATGGGACCTCATGAAGTTGAAAAGCTTCTGTAAGGCAAAGGACATAGTCAATAGGACAAATCAGCACCTACAGATTGGGAAAAAAAAATTTCAGTAACCCCACATCCGATAGAAGGCTAATACCAAAATAGATAAAGAACTCAAGAAGTTAATCACCAAAAAACCAAACAACCCAATCATAAATGGGGCATAGAGCTAAATAGAATTCACAACAGGGGAAACTGTTTTCTTGAAAACTATTTCTTCTCATCTACATACTATGTTTGTAGCTACTGGTGAAAATTACCTGATAACAGTGCCATGGAAAATGTACATTTTATAGCGTGTCTGGACAATGCAGAATCCCATTTAGCTTTTTGTTTGTTTGTTTTGTTTTCAGCAGATTTTGGATGGGGCAATTTAATCCTTAATTTAATCCTTAAATTATAAACATTCTTAGTATATTCTGTTTCTTGGCGTTGCTTATCAGTTCAGCCTCCATTATCCACTAAAAAACTTGTGCATAATTAAATGGTTGAAATGCTATTATGTAAGTTGTTGCACACTCTTAGGAATACAGAGAAAAGCAACCATGATAGCTACAAGTGTTTCATTGTTTGCCTTTGTGTCTTGTTGATAAGAAAAAATTGTACAGACTATCAGTATCAGATAACCTGTTGATGTGCATAACAGCAAAACCTCGCTGTGCAGAAACATCCTTAAAATCGGAATGACCATTGCTTTTTTACCAGTTTCATTTTAACCTCATACTATAGTTAAGATTTATTAAGATGTCCAGTCATAGAATTTTTCCCACTTCCTGATGGCAAAGTTCTCTGTTCTCTTATACGCTTTTTCTGAAGTCACCCAGTTTAAGCTCCAGTCATACAGTTCTTTCCCAGCACCCTCTTACTAAGAAACTTGGGTTGCCATTGATGTTTGTTTTGATGCATCCATACATCAGTGCAGTAGTAGTTCATCTAACTTGTTTAACTACCATAGTACTCCTAATAGTCTTTGGCAAGAAGTCATTACTAGGAAAAAGGTTTTTGGTTAATACATACTTTATTGTAGTTATTATTACCTAAAATGAATTTCAGAAGTTGTAATAATTTGTACTAAGTTACTGTTAGGAGGGAATTCTTGACATTTTTATCCAGCTTCAGTTCTTCCCCATTCATTCAAGTGAACATTGCCCAGCATTTACTTGTGGGTTATCCGTACCTATGTTCATTTACTCTGAGTTTGTCCTTGTATCTTAAAATAGTTGTTTTCTGTTTTTATGGCATATATTGAAGATTGAATGCTTTAAACTTGGGACCTTTTCTGCCTGCCAGTGTCCTGAGTAGGGAGTAACTAGGATGGCAAGTGTTTATCATTTCTATCTGTTAAAAACACTTCACTCTTTTTTTCTTATTTATTTTATTAGATATTTTCTTTATTTACATGTCATATGATATCGCCTTTCCCAGGTTCCCCTCCGAAAAAAGGAAAAAAA
>JADRCD010213857.1:0-26092 GCA_019843815.1 Montemys delectorum
TCAGAGGAAGGACTCAAAGGGACAAACATGCCAAGGTTACCCAGCAATATAGGAGAAAGTCCAGTCTAATTCTGATTCTTCAAACTGTGTCTCTGGCAAGTGGCAAGGACCTTTGTGATAGAAACAAGCAACTTGGACCATGATTCTCTATTACAGCATTCAAGGGAGCACTCATCTCAGTGGAAGCTATACCCAGGGACTGAGTCACTCACAAAAAATGTCCCTCAACATATTTTTGACAAATACACAACAAAAAATGTTCCTCAACGTATTTTTGACAAATACGCAAATTTGGAAAATGGTGTTGATTCTGAGTATGTGTCTTATCTTGGTAAATCTGGCATTCTGATTGTTGACTTCTGGCAAGCTAGCCGTTTACTTGAAATAGAAAGGGTTCATAGAGAGCGATGTATTGAATGTAAACCCCTCCTCCTAACAGACTGAATTCATTTTCCATAAAAAAATCAGACACATTTTGTAACTTACCTAAAAGCATCATCAGCGTGGTCCTGGTGAAAGCAGCCAGCACCATCCCCACCATGGTGGTAAAAATGCCAATATAGGCAATGTGAATATCCTTCAAACAATAAGAAAATAGCCAGATGCCTAGGAAACTACTCAAAAAGGAGACACTGCCCAAAGCTGAGCCATAACCTATATAGACCTCATTCCAGCAGAGCGGAGGGCCCAGCTCATAAAGTGTAAAAATTGGGGAAATGCCAATTATCACACAAAAATAGATGACAAGGGTAAAAATCAGCAGACAAAGCAAAGACCGCCGCTTACTGGAACCATTTTTAAAAAGCATGTAAGTCCGGTAAAATAGGTCCTTGAGGCTTTCAATACAGGACATAGTGACAATCTGAGATGAGGACTCCTTTATGGGATCACTGAGGAAAAATAAAATGTAGGCCAGGTTGACTATAATAACTACAGCAATAATGAAATAGGACCACATAAAACCTAGTTCTCGGATGAAATAGCCAGATGACAGGCCTGTTAGCCCAGTAACGACTCCAAGCATAAAATCCAGGATGGCTATCCGGATGATTCTATGCTTGTATTCTTCCTGCTGATCCACGATGTAGGCGAAGCAAGCTCCCCAGAATGTGGTGTAATTCCCAAAGAGGGCACCAATAAAGGTGGATGCTATCAGAAGCTGGAGAGGAAGGTCAAAGTAGGACATCACGCACAGCCAAGAGTTGGTTCCCAGAGAGCCAAGAGATGACAGGACCATGGGAAGTTTCCGTCCGTGGTTGTCGCTGCTTGCTAAAAGCATGAAGGTAGACACCAGACTGGGAATTAGGCCACTCATTTCCACCTGCAGGCTGAAGAGAGATGCCTTTTTTTGAACTTCCTGCAAGGACAAAGACAAAGGGTTGACAGATACTGTGACTGTAAAATGACTTCAGTGTTGCCCCTGGTTATGGGTGGGAGGCCTTGGGTATGTGAGGGGACAGACAGTGCCAAGCAAGTTTCCATGCAGTTCATAAAGCACATGTTAGAAGGTAACACACCCATGCTTCATCATGAGACTGCAGGGTAGAGACGCAAAGCTACAAAGAAAAATGTATGCTTTGGTGTGTCTGTCTATATAAAGGACATGTGCATGTCACAGACTCTGGTGCTGGCAATAGAATTACCATTCTGTTCTCCACTCTCACCTCATCCCATCCCACCCCCATGAACCATTTGCGCTGAGACATCATTGTGACTCCTGTTCTACACCCTGAATGATGATGGCCCATGAGGTGATATGTCTTCCTGCCTAGGCTACGGGAGCAAAGCAAACACATATGCTTCATATATATTTGCTCTGTAGTCTCTAACTAAGCGGACCCCTGCCCCCTTTTAATCTTTGTGTCCACTGACAGAACTCATGAGAATAGATTCCTTCGTTTACTGTAGAAGCAATGAGATAGATCCAGAAGAGTCTTGCATTGCTTAAGAGAGTTGCAGCCATGAATGGAGAATACAATGACAATAGACAAGAGGCCATGTGTACGCAAGCATACACACTTTGGGAGCTGTGACAGTCACTATGGCAGCCATTTGATGGGAAGAAGTTGAGGCTATTTAAAGACATTATGTGGGGCTGGGGAGACGGCTTAGTGGTGAGAAGCACTGGCTGTTCTTGCAGAGGATCCTGGTTTGATTTCCATCACCCACACAGTGATACATAACTCTCTGTAACTCCACTTCTAGGGGATCCAGCATCTTTTTCTTGCCTCCATAGGTACCTAGATATGTACACAGTGCACAAACATGCATGAAGGTAAAACACCCATACACACACACACACACAATCATTTAAAGAGTCTTTTAAAGACATATTGTGGGGGTTGGGGAGATGGCTCAGCAGTTAAGAGCACTGGCTTCTCTTCCAAAGGGCCCAGGTTCAAATCCCAGCACCCACATGGCACTTCACAACTGTCTGTAATTCTAGTTCCAGGGGCTCTGAGATCTGATGCTCTTATGTGAAGGCATAACACAACACCAATGTAAATAAAATAAAGGGATATTGTGTTTGCCATGTCTTAGTTTTGTCTGTTTCATGCATGGAGCATGTGACATGTTTATAATGCGAAATACTATTGAAGAGGTCAGCTAACTAAAGACTGTTGGAAAATTCCACCAGGCCCTGGAACATGAAGACCCCTCCCCTCCCAGAAGGAAGAGGTCAGTGGAGCATGTAGGTCGGAAAAGAGAGGCTGAAGCCTCTACTACCTCATTACCAAACAGTTTAAAGGGTGCACTGTTCTGCTAATCATATTGTGCCTAGTTGCTGATGCTCTATTCTGCCCCTGGAAACTGTATAAAAACTCGTCGACTAGGCTGCCCAGGGTTACCTCCTCTCCTTTAGGTGCAGGACAACCCCAGCATGCTGGAACAATAAATTCCTCTTTGTTTTGCATCGATCCCTAGCTCCACATCATTCACTGTGGGGATAAGATGGGGAGGGAGGGTCCACAGTAGCTAAGGCTCGTCAGTCTTACACCGTGTGTGAAGAGCAAAAGGCCATGCTATCAGAAAGCAGCTAGATGATTAATGAGCCATAAAAAAATTGTTTTTCTGCCCCATATATCCTAACTTACAGAGAGCCAGACCTTTGTCTTCTTACCCTCCATAGCACTAGCTTTGATGACAGTGCTAGTCCCATGGCAGGCTCTTAGTGGGTACCGAATGAACACATGGCTGAAGGAGACAAGGCCTCTGTCCCATGCAGACAGCAGAGGATACTGTCAAATGATTGTGTCTGTCACTGCTTCTTCTGACAGGAGGGAATAAAAACTTACTTTGATGGGAGGGTTAACATTAAAAGTCATCTCAATTGCCCGGCACAAGGCCTGGGCTGTGTTCAGTACCGAGTCTTGCCTGTTTTATGAGTAGCCATCAGGTAAGTATTTACTGAGTAAATAGATAAAGTCATCTTTTAACCAATTTCTCAAGCAGGTTTTCCCCTTGGAGTTCCTCTTCTCATTGATACTGATCCACCCAACTCTGTCTTCCCCTTTCTTCTATTAGTTCTTACCCAGTCTTGGGTAGTGTAGTCTGGGAAAATTGTTGCTTTTTTTCTTTTTTTTTTTAAAAAAAAAGATTTATTATTATAAATAAGTACACTGTAGCTGTCTTCAGATGCACCAAAAGAGGGGGTCAGATCTCATTATGGGTGGTTGTGAGCCACCATGTGGTTGCTGGGATTTGAACTCAGGACCTTTGGAAGAACAGTCAGTGTTCTTACCTGCTAAGCCATCTTGCCAACCCACTTTTTTTTTTTTTTTTTTAACAAGATCTTTAACAAGACAAGCCTGGCCTAGTGACTATCTCTTTTTGCTGCCTGTGGATCCAGATGTAGAACTCTCATCTCCTCCAGCACCGTGTCTGCCTGTGTGCCACCAAGCTTCCCACCATGACAATAATAAACTAAATCTCTGAACTATAAGCCAGCCCCAATTAAATGTTGTCCTTTATAAGAGTTGCCATAGTTGTGGTGTCTCTTCACAGCAACAGAACACTAAGATGTACATACATACATATATATGTATGTATGTCCATGTTAATAAAAAGGGTTGGGAAATAAGACTTCCCCTTAGGACACAGTCTCTCAAATATCGAATATAGGTGTGAGAGCTCAGTTTATTATTTAATTATTTTTAGCTTTTGTTTGTTTAGTTGGTTAGTTTTTGTTTTTTTCGAGACAGAGTTTCTCTGTATAGTTCTGGCTCTCCTGGAACTCACTCTGTAGACCAGGCTGGCCTCGAACTCAGAAATCCGCCTGCCTCTGCCTCCCAAGTGCTGGGATTAAAGGTGTGCGCCACCCCAGCCCAGCTATTTTTAGTTTTTGAGACAAGGTCTCCTTATATGGCCTGAGTTGGTCTTGACCTTGTAACCCTCTGTTTCTCTCTCCCTGATGTTGAGATTACAGATATTCAGTACAATAAGTTTTATTATGACAGCAACGGAGACACAGACTCAGACAAGAAGGACAGACAAATATGGCACATTAGAACAGGGCTCCCTGTCATAATGTACAAGGTCCTTTTACACACAATGGCACTTGGGGCCAGGTGACAAGAAAGGAATCTTGTTTTTCTAGTACTCTCCCAGGGATGGCTCCCTATTTTTTAGAGTGACCAGTATATAAACTCCTAGCCCCATATTTGGAAATCGAGGGGTCAAGATCATACAACAGAGCCAGTTGCTAGAAATGGAAGCTTTGAGCAGGAAGCCAGGTTTTCAGATTCAGATGGAGGAGGCTCTCCTCTGAGAAGTCATCCAAGGACAGCATCTTGAAAGGACCCAGAAGGAAGTGATGCAGGCAAAATAGTCAGCCTCCTTCTTGTCCTGTCCTGTGCTAGCTGTGGCCAGGAGGCTGGACAGGGGAATGGGGATGAGGTGGGGTGGGGTGGGGTAGGGTGGGGCAGTGGTTTCTACTTCCCCAGTCTTAGGGAAAACACTCGAGATCTGAGGACACCAACTTTGGGGAACAAGATCTGGAATAAGAATAGTCTCTTGGCCGGGCTGTGGTGGCTCACATTTTTAACTCCGGCACTCGGGAGGCAGAAGTAGTGGATCTCTGTAAATTTGAGGCCAGCCTGGTCTACAGAGCAAATTCCAGGACAATCAGAACTACCCAGAGAAACCCTGTCTTAAAAAAATAAAAATAAAAATAAAATACAACACAACAAAACAAAACAAAACAAAAGTCTCTTAAGTCCAATTGAAAACAAAAAGAGGAAAAGAAACATCAAATTGGAAGTTTTGCTTAAAAACAACATGAGACCACACAGCTCTATGCAGTGTGTGTGTGTGTGTGTGTGTGTGTGTGTGTGTGTGTCTGTGTCTGTTGCTGGTCAACAACTAGAGCTGGAGGAGCCAAGGAGCCAACACTGGCCTTCCTTCAGTGTAGAACACAAACAGGCACTTTCCTCCTAGGCTCCTTCCATACTGCAGCAGGGGGCTTGCCCCTGTTACCTGGGGAGGGTTGAAAACATCCCTGACTCACGCTTAGAAATGATGAGCCCCTAGAACCTCCTCGGAAAGATGGATCTTGAAATGTTTTTTTAAGATCTGAGGAATCCAGCCTAGGCCCTTGGACATCAGAGTCGTGCAATCTTGTACTTAGCTTCTTCTGTCTACCAGTCAGTCTGTCTGTCTGTCTGTCTGTCTGTCTGGCTGGCTGGCTGTCTCTCTACCTACATCTATCTATCTATCTATCAGTCTATCTCTGTTAATCTGTCTGTCTGTCTGTCTGTCTATCCATCTAGCCATCCTTCTGCCCCTTCATTGTCATCATTACCTTGAGACAGGGTAGCCCAGGTTGGCCTTGAATTCACAACCCTCCCCCAGCCTCCTGGGTGCTGTATTACAGGCCTGAGCAGACTTTGTGGAGGACAGTGAACCACTGAGGAGGCCCTTATGACTCTTTATGGATGTGCTGTTCCCACAGCTGGTTAGAATGCTCTATTCCAAGAAAACTCTCCTCTTAGCAGGAGGGCACGAGTGAGGACAGGCCTTGGCCATGCAGCTGGACTTTGCCCCATCCAGCTTCTTCCTGCTACCTTAGGGCTGTTGTGCTGGCCTCAGGCCTTCCCATGGGTGCTCTCTGCTGGTCCTCACCCCAGCCTCACTTGCTGGTATAGAGAGACCCTCCAATCAGGGAAGGCAGCTGTGCAGCCTGCACCCTCTTTCATCTGTGCCAGTGAAGGCTGCGCCAATCTTTCATTGGGCCAAATATCCCTAACGAGAGAAGTTCTGAGCTTGCAAACGCAGCCCTGTAGAGAAACAACTGATGCCATCTCCTGTACCCGGCTTGACAAAGCCTGCCTCAGGGCCGGGGAATGATGACAAAGCTCTTGTCAGATACACACAGAACCGAGAGAGGCCCCACCATATCTAGCTAAATCATTGTAGGATGCTGAGAGCTAAAGTAAGCACTTGCCAGTCCAGATGTGGACATAGGACTCAACTCCAGGGAGCCCAGTTTATCTTATCAAAAGCAGCCTCCTGACCTCAACAAATGCTGCCCCACCCCCATGGGAGACAGCTGACCTTGGTCCAATTTTTCAGGCTTTTGTTTTGTTTTCAAGAGACCAACGAAGAGTGGGTGAGATTGTAGTGAGATTTCCTAAGGATAAAAGAACTGGTCCCACAACGGGGATGGGGGTGGAAACGGGGGTGGGGGGTGCATCAGAGAGTTAGAAAGAGCCAGATTAAAGGTGTCAAGAGGAACTATTAACTGAAATAGCTACGGAGAGAAGGCTACTTGATTTGATTTTTTAAGGGGTGGGTGGTCACATCCTGGAGAGCCTCTTTCATTTGGAACCTGTTTCCATTCCCTGTTGACTACAGGATGGGAGGTTTTAATTTCTTACCTCCCGGAATGCAAAGATGGAGTCGCTTTTGTTTTGCTCACATTCAGAGACATTGCTATTGGAAGCAAAGGTGTAGTTACCGGTTTCTTCCCATATCCTCCGGTACACGTACTGCGCTGTCAGCGGGATGGTCAGAGTCATAGCAAACGCGTTAAGGAAAATGGCGGGCTCTATGAATGAAATCTTCATATTGCTCAAGGGGGCAGGTCGAGTCTATTGGGGGACAGGGAGCGGGGAACGGGGGAGAGAAACAGGGAATAGAAATCATCAGTTGATTTCTTATCCCAGAGGCTAAATTCTGAAAAGTGGGGAAGTTGGAACAATGTGTCATAAACAAACATGAGCAAGCAAAAAGAGTTCCAGATTTTTGAGAGAATGCCCTTGCCGGGAGAGGATACCCCATTTCTCTCCGAGGAGAGGGGCATCTCAGGACTAAGTTCCCACCACCACCCCGGACTCTGCTTAGCTAGTGCTCACAGTGCTGAGCAGAACAGCACCGGCTGGTTCCCATAAGGTAAACAATAAAGTTCCCCGGGAACCCGGAGGTTATGCAATTATTATTATTTTGGCTGTAAGTTAAGGGCCTCGTAAAAAGCAGCTCCCGATCGGAAGGGGAGTTTCTGTTTTCGTTTTTAAAACTCACCCCCACGGTTACAGTCTTCCTGCTAGGCTAGGCACAGATGGGACCGTGTTCAGCACTGTGTTCTCGGTTACCCAGTGCGGGGAGCAGCGCCCCCCGGCTTTTCAGCACGGTTCGCCAGCTGGGGACAGCCGAAGGAAGGGGCAGTGAGGTGGAGCTGGACCGCAACAGGGGACGTCCCTTAGGACAGGACACTCGAGCCCTGTTAGAAGGCAAAGAGAGATAAGCGCACCTCCGGGTATCTAGTGGCCCTGGACTCAGTCCCCGCCTCTCCCGGAGCCGCCGCACTCTCGTTCTTTGGGCCCTAGTAGCGACTCGGCCCCAGATCATCATCACTCAGCTTGGAGCTGGTAATCTTCGGCCAGAGCTGTCACCCACGTCCCTAGCTCGCTTGTAATTGGGTCTGGCGGCCGGCGCCCCAGCAGGGATTGGTCTAGTGCAGTGTCATTCTCTTGCACCCGCCCCCAAGGTTCAGCGGCTGAATCTTCCCCCAGTTGCTGGGCAAGTTGGGTGATCCCTGCAGCTCCGCGAAGGTTCTGCTAAGCTTATCTGGGTAGGATTATTGGGTTTCAATGGAGCGCCGCGAAGCCAGACGCCGAACGCCCTGGCATCTGAATCGAGAGTTCGAGACTAGCCGAACACTCCTGTCCAAAGTCGATAATGATGATGATGATGATGATGATAATAATAATGCAAAAAGTGGTTGGAAACGTCACACGCTAGGATTGCAGTTCACGGTAGCATTCAGGTAGACCCACCAAGTGTCTGACAAAGCAATGCAAGAAGACTGAGATGCAGGAAGTTCATGAGAGAAGAGTTCTGAGTAGGGAAGGTGTTGGCCTTGGGAAAATTTAAAAGAAGTATTCATTATATTTTATGTAATTATTTATTTTATGTGTGTGTCCACCCCGTGCAGAAGTCAGAAAGTGGTGCTAGATCCCCGGGAATTGATCTTACAAGCAAGTGTGAGCTGCCCTGAGGGCATAGAAACAGAACCCAGAGCAGTAAGTGCTCATTAGTGAACTATCTCTCCAGCCACCCCTGCCCCGCTGCGGGGGAGGGGATTGTTAAATCTCTCTGAATGTGGTTCTTCCTCTGTCAAGAAGAAATAAGTAAGTCTCACAAAGCCACAGCAACCCCCTAGACAGCGGGAACGCCTCTAATGGCTGCCAATGCGCACAGCTGGAACACACCTGCAGCTGATAGGACGGTACTTCCGGAGGGAGAGAAGCAAACAGACTAGAAACAAAAATTCTGTGATTTGGGGAACCGTCCAAAAAAGGAAGACCTTAGGCTGGAGTGGTTGTGTCCGGAAGTGGGGACAATTCTGCAATTAAGCCTCTTACTCTTATCTATTGGTCAAGGTCAGATATGAGTCAGAGCCATCTTGATAAGGGAGTAGTGGTCCAGAATATGGGTTATTTTTGTCGAGACAAGAGTACTGATGCAATGCCAGTACGTGCTTTTAACCACTGGGCCTCCCTCGCTCCAGCCCCAGACACATTTTAAGATCACCTCACACTGGATTAAGTGGCAGATCTGGAACAGCTTCAGAGTGGGAAGGGCCACTAAAGGAGCTGACTAATCAGTAGAGGATATTCTGTACAGGAGAGATGGCAATCTGATGACCCCAGACTACCACAGGGAGTATTGAGGAAGTAACTCTCGACATCATACTTTTGACAATTTCACAGAACTGTACAATCTTCATATGCCTAAACTAACATTGCTCCTAGCTGTCTACAGAGTTTGGTTGATTTCCTCTTGTTGACCTTCGTCATCATCTTCCTCCTCCTCCTCCTCCTCCTCCTCTCCTCCTCCTCCTCCTCCTCTTCTTCTTCTCCTCCTCCTCCTCCTTCTCCTCCAAGATTTATTTATTTTTATTTTATGTATATGAGTACACTGTAGCTGTCTTCAGACACACCAGAAGAGGGCATCAGATCCCATTACAGATGGTTCTGAGCCACCATATGGTTGATGGGAGTTGAACTCAGGACCTCTGGAAGCACAGTCAGTGCTCTTAATCACTGAGCCATCTCTCCAGCTCCTCTTGTTAAGGATTTTAACCGCAAGGAACGACATGTTCAGTTCAGAGGCTTGTCTTTTCAAATAAATATCAAGGAGGCCAAGATCATGCTCCAAGATCTTGGAACAGTAACCATCTCTTGAGCTGCATGTCCACCTTGGGTCCCGGAAAACTTTGCTTCCTGTAGTGTTCACTCAGGGACATAGGTGATGGAGTGTTCTTCTGAACACTATCACTGCCACAAGGGGATAGGAAAGGGAACTTGATAGAGCTGATACCAGCTCTAAAAGGTTTACCCCAGAGAGGATAAAAGCTAGTTCTCACATGCCATTGGCTAGAACAGGTCACTGGGACCATGTGGAGAAGTGCAAACCTATCAGGTGCTCTGGAGGAGGAGGAGGAGGAGGAAGAGGAAGAAGAGGAGGAGGAGGAGGAGGAGGAGGAAGAGGAGGAGGAGGAGGAGGAAGAGGAGATGTTATTTACATTTCAGGCCATATTTCTCATGAAAATCAATAGGCAGCAAAAGATCTTTAAAAGGCATGCACCTATAGGGCCAAACTAGCATCCTCTCTCCTATGCTATCCCACCTTTCTGCATGAAGAAGAAAGTTAGGGCATCTGTGGTTAGCCAGGAGGCTCATAAGTTCAAGACCAGCCTGGGCTTCAGCCTTGTTGCAAAACAACAACAACAACAACAACAACAACAACAAACAAAACCAAATAAATGCTTAAGTGCAAAAACTGAATCCACAGGTCCACAGGTATAATCTTCAGGGCAGAACCTTGAGGATAATTATGAAATTCTACATTTTTAGCTCACTGACTTAGGAATCATTTAATTGTCACCAAGTAGTGATATTTAATGTCAGTGGTCCATATCTGGATTTCTCCTTTTCATCATATTAAGTCTTACTTACCATGACTATTTTAAAACGTCAGACTTATGAGAGAAAACTTGGACTAAATGGTTGACAAGATGGCTCAGTGGGTGAAGGTGCATGCTGCCAAGCCTAAGGAACTGAGTTCAAACCCTGGAGCCAACATGGTGGAAGAAGAGAACTGACTCCTATAACCTGTCTTCTAACCTCTCTACACGTGCTGTGGCATGCCTGCACTCCACCCTAAACCCCCAAACCAAAAAAAAATTAAATGTAAATGAATAATTTAACAATAACAATAAAAAATGAGCTGATTATACAAACGCTATGTCTACGGTAAGAATAGAAGGGACAGTGTTATGCAATGGTATTCGGGAGAAGCTCCCACTGTGGGGAGTCTGGAGGAGTGTGGAGTCTTCCCCTGAGTAGACACACTAAGTACAGACGTGCCCATGCTGTGCAGGATAGGGCCATGTTCTAAAGGAAAACAGCAAAACAAACCATGGCTACTGTTTTCAATAAGCTTGTGTTTTCAAAAGGAATGTGACTTTTCATTTCCGATCAAATTGACTAAGATGTGACTAAGATGAGAGCACCCGGCCCAATCTCCCCCCACCCCCACAGTTTCAACAAGCCTTACATCGCCAACATAGAGCCGATAAGAGTGCACAATGGCTCTGTCCTGAGTGCAGATTGTAGACAGCAAAGGAAATAGGACCATATGACTCGGTCAATGATTTGCCTAAAGAGACCTGAGTTTATTTAGGTGAGAAATTTGTTAATTTCTCTTCCTTGAGCTCCATTGCTCAGAAACTGATCAGAAGTTTCCATTTAGATTTCAGGACCAGACCTGGCCTTCTTGTAGCTCTAGTAGGCCCTTTCCAGCTTCCTGTGAGAGCTTGCATCTACAATCTGTGGTTCTACCCTCACTCCCACTGTCCTGCCTGTGACTGGGCTGTCTGGAACAGGCTGCCCACCCCCCATTCCTCCAACTTACTGTTGTTCCCTCTAGGGTCCACCCAACAGTTACCTACCAACAGCCAGGTTGGACTGGCTTGTTATGAAAGGGACTGTTAGGCCTCTCTCTTCTCTCTGCCCTTTTTCTTTCTCTCTCTGACTCCGTTCTCCCTCTCTCACTGTATGGCTAGTTTTGTGTGTCAACAACACAAGCTGGAGTTATCACAGAGAAAGGAGCTTCAGTTGAGGAAAGGCCTCCATGAGATCCAGCTGTAAGGCATTTTCTCAATTAGTAATCAAGGGGGGAGGGCCTATTGTGAGTGGTGCCATCCCTGGGCTGGTAGTCTTGGGTTCTATAAGAAAGCAAGCTGAGCAAGCCAGGGGAAGCAAGCCAGTAAGGAACATCCCTCCATGGCCTCTGCATCAGCTCCTGCTTCCTGACCTGCTTGAGTTCCAGTCCTGACTTCCTTTGGTGATGAATAGCAGTGTGGACGTGTGGAAGTGTAAGCTGAATAAACCCCTTTCTCCTCAACTTGGTCATGATGTTTTGTGCAGGAATAGAAACCCTAAGACAAATTGGTGCCAGCATAGAGGGGTATTCCTGTGACAACCTGACCGTGTTATCGGGAGGAGCACAATGAGGAGACGGCACATGCCACTGGAGCACTTTGTGGCTCTTCAGAGAAATACCACAGCTCAACAGAAAGCGAAACCAGGCTAGAAACCAGAGGTGTCCCACTTTGAAGCTGCTAATTCTTGACAACTGCATAGCTGAGAAGTGGACTTCCTGTTCTCTGTTCTCACTTCCCCAGAGCAGAGGGAAACTAGACTCTGGGATCAGCAGCCTGTGTGTGTGTGTGTGTGTGTGTGTGTGTGTGTGTGTGTGTGTGGTGTGTAGTGAATTCGTTGTGATCTACTGCCTACCAGAGCAGGGGCAATGACCAGGATGCCCCCAGAAGAGGCTCTGCCTCATGTTGGGTTTTCCACTCAGTCTGGGTTTGAATCTACTAAGTCTCTCTTATCAGTTGCATATAGCACTGTTTGGGTGACCTACAGAGAACAACGTGGCCACTGTTTTGTCCTTGAAGGCACTGGTCTAGTCTTTAATGGGTTTACACAAGGAAGGAGTTTTAAGGTTAGCAGGCTGAACTGAATTCATGTGTGTGTGTGTGTGTGTGTGTGTGTGTGTGTCTTAGATGACTCACTTGTCTCGGGCTCCTTGTCCCAGGCTTCCACTGGGACCCATCGACAGACTTTCCTATCTGAAAACCTCAATCATTTAACCCATTTTCCAAACAGTAACGATGTACGGTCCTTCAGTGTTTGTCACTGAATTCAGAGTTAAATCCCACCTCCTTTACCATGGCTCCCAAACCCCCAAATAATTGGGCCACTCTGCATTCTGCACTTGGAGCTTGCAGAACTGCCTCCTACATTAGGGTGGCTAGCCCATCTTCCCTTCTGCTTGGATTCACTTTCCATGGCTGTAACACATTCCTGAGATGGGATAATTTACTACATTATGACTTCATTTGGCTTGTGGCTCTAAATCTGGGAAGTTTAAGCCTGTGTTTGGCATCTGGGTGAGTTCTGTTAGCTGTGTCATAACATGTTAAACACATGATGATATGTGCTACCTTGGACCTCCCTCTTGTAAAGTCACTAATTGTCACTATGGGGACTTTCCTTAGAATTGTCCCTTAGAAATCAGTGTCCTGGTTTGTTTTCTATTGCTATAAAAAACACAATGACCACAAGCAACTTGAGGAAGAGAGGATTCATTTCACATTACAACTGACAGTGCATTAGAAAGAGAGGGCAGGGCAGGAACTTGGAGGCAGGGACTGAAACAGAAGACATGGAGGGACACTACTTACTGGCTGCCAATCCTTGGCTTGCTCAGCCTGATTTCTTATGCAATCCAGGATCCCAGAGATGGAACTGTCCACAGTGGGCTAGGCCTCCCATATCAATCATCAATCAAGAAAATGCCCCAGAAGCTTGCCTTCAGGTTAGCCCGATTGGAAGTATTTTCCTAGTTGAGGTTCCCTCTTCTGCAAATTCTAGCTCTTGAAACTAACCAACTGATTAACTAAGTAACCAGTGCAGGCCCTGTCTCTAGATACATTCAGCATTTAAAAAAATGAAAAACCAGCAGGGCATGGTGGTGCACACCTTTAATCCCAGCACTTGGGAGGCAGAGGCAGGTAGATTTCTGAGTTCCAGCCCAGCCTGGTCTACAGAGTGAGTTCCAGGACAGCCAGGCTACACAGAGAAACCCTGTCTCAAAAAACCAAAAAAAAGAAAAAAAAAAAAAAAGAAAAAAAAAAGAAAAATCCTCAAATTAGGAAATATTTTCTAGAAAAACAACGTACCAAGCTGCACTGCAATTATTATACATTGTCTATCTGGCATGTCCTGCTGAGGTAATGATATGAATTTACAGACTCACATAAGCTAATTAGGTTAATATTATAGATCATGAAGTTTTCTTTGAAAGTATCTAAATGCAGTCAAGTATGGTCTTAGAAATATGCACATGTCTCTATAAGATAATGGAAGAATAGTATATACATACAGTTTTATGTTTAGAAAAGTCACTTTATTTTCACAAGGATAATTACAAGGAAAATTAATTCCATGTTATGATATTAAGTGGAGAAAAACAGTCAACTAAAAAGGACACACTATATCCCAAATTTGCTAGAATAAGTACACATCTGAATGTGTAGAAAAGTTCATAAAGTTGGGGCTAGAGAGATGGCTTAGCAGTTAAGAGCATTTGCTGTTCTTGTAGAGGACTTGGGTTTGGTTCTCATCCACAAGGAGTCCCACAACCATCTGTAACTCCAGTTCTAGTAAACCCAATGCACTCTTCTGGTTCAATGGGTACCCTGTACAAATGTGCACATACATATATACATGTATGCATGCATATATTCATTAATACATACATATATATTTGCAGGTTCTTACACATATACATAAAATAAAATAAAAAGAAATAAATCTTTAAAAATTGAAAAGCCCATAGACTAATGTAAAATGTTAATAGCAATGATCTCTGAGTAGATTGCTAACTTTAAAAATATTTTCCTATTAAATACTGCAGACAATGTAATGTTCTGTGTCTTTTACGTTTATATTTAATCAGAAAAAGGTTTAATGAAAAACGGGGAGGGGGCCACTGGAAAGATGGCTCAGTGGTTAAGAGCGCCTAGGGGCTCCGTTACTCTCTTCTGGACTCTGCAGGCACCAGACATGCTTGTGATGCACAGACATACATACTCATAAAGCACACATACTCATAAAATAAAATAATGAAAAAGAAATGGGCACAAATAATACACGGCTACATACAATGCCATGCATGTTCATTAAAAAACTTTAAAAACAAAACAAAAGCCAAAACTGGACCAAGGTGGAAGGAAAATCCTCAGCTATGACTTTAAGGTTGACTGAGTAACCGCCTAGCTCTGTCACAGACAGCCCAAGATGAGTCAGGATGGATGCTAATTACTGATCAGCAACTGTAAGTCCCTTATCTAGAAAACAGTTAAGAGACTGGAACACACATTAGAAGAAGGAACTAGGGTGATCTTTTGGACTCTTGGATCAATGTGTTTAAAGCCAGCACACTATAATTCTAGTCCAGGAGTTCTCATGCTTCCTAATGCTGTGACCCTTTGATCTTACAGTTCACGTTGTGGTGACCCCCACCATGAAATTATTGGTGTTGCTATTTCATAACTAATGCTGCTACTGTTATGAATGTAATGTAAATTTCTGAGTTTTCCAGTGGTCTTGGATGACCTCTGTGAGGGGTCTCGACCCTAAGACTGTAAGAAGATTCCTCCTCTCTGGGCACATCAGCCAATCTCCTGTACTGATGGCAGAAAGCCCGCTATATCGCGCTTTTCAGGGGGTTATCAGGTTATGTTAAACATTGAAGGTGGGCTGGGATGGTGGCTCGCCTTTCATCCCAGCCCGCAGGAGGCAGGCTGGTCACTGTAGACCAGGCTAGTATGAGTTCCAGGCTTCAAGGTGAATCTAAAGAGACTGAGTTGGATTCAAAATCCTCCGGTTTTTCTACTCTCTCAGCTACTTCCACCGGCAGCTGCTGGTTTCATTCCTTGGGTTTTACTGCATACATCTCTGGGCAGTGTACTCCCTCAGAATTAAGGACAGCTATGTTATCCAGTTCTCATGAGACTCCCACCCTTGGGTGCTTTCAAATGACCCATTCCTGGTTTACTGGATGCTATCTTCCTTGCATGCTGATAAGAGAAAGACTCATAGCATCAATCATGCCTGTTTATAAAATGTCAAGAAGGTAGCCCCACCCACTCCCAGGTACTGGGGTCCATGCCCAGGAGCAGCTGCTAGAAGAAGCTTGGGCGGGGGACAGCACCTTGAAGTTCCCTGTGCTCCTACAACAGGCCTGTGGACTGCTCCTGGTTTTCTGCTCTGTGCCTCAGAGTGACTCATCTGCTACAGTGAAGACCTGAAGCACCTGTCTCGGAAGGGTACATTCCCAAGCTACTGCAGAGCACCACCAATCCGCAGCCCTCCCAAGTTTGGGCCTACACTTCCTTGGAGCACCTCCTAGAGATCACAGGTCCACCCCTGACCCCAAGCCTAAGGTAATGGCAAAATCACTGTTGGGCTTGGATGGTTGCCTGGGCAGGAGATGCTGTGGTCAGCGCCCTCACTGGGTGTTCAAGGACTGAGGGTTCAGTCACCCTGGAATTATGACCATGATGTCATATCCTGTGACTTCTTCTGTCTGTCATTTTGTTGATGACCTATGTGGAGTGGCCTTTGGAAAAGATCAGAGGCACAGGAGGACAAAGAAAAGGCAGTGTCAGCTTTCAGCACGGAGGTTGAGTGGGGTGGGGGGAACACAGGGGACTGTATCTGACACTGGTATTTGGAACAGACAATTGTATTTTTTGCCTTTGAAATGTAATAAATATAATGTGAAGAAATGAACCCATCTCGGGGCTGGCAAGATGGCTCAGTGGGTAAGAGCACTGACTGCTCTTCTCAGGTCCTGAGTTCAAATCCCAGCAACCACATGGTGGCTCACAACCACTCGTAATGAGATCTGACGCCCTCTTCTGGTGCAACTGAAGACAGCTACTGTGAATTACACCGGAGCCAGCAGGGCTAGAGCAAGTGGGGCTGGAGTTCAATTCCCAGCAGCCACACACATGATAGCTCACGGCCATCTGTACAGCTACAGTGTACTCATACACATAAAATAAATAAAATAAATCTTTAAAAAAAAAAAGAAATGAACCCATCTCTGTGAAAAAAAAACTAACAATAAAAATACTCATAAAAACATTGTATCTACACTGAACATGCACAGGGTTCTTTTGTTGTTGTTATTGTTCCTGAACTAGCACAGTATGTCTACCAAGCATACAGCCTGTGTATTGTATCCGGTATTGTAAGTCAATTAGAGGTGTAGGAGAGGACTGCTGGCCTGGCTCTAAATGTCACACCATGTTAGAGAAAGGACTAGAACATTATGGATCTTGGTATCAGATTTCTGTGGACTTCAAGGGGATCTCTACTCAGAATATACCCAAGCTGAACTCTGTTGGTGACATTTTCTTTCTCATTTATTTATTTCTCTCTCTCTCTCTCTCTCTCTCTCTCTCTCTCTCTCTCTCTCTCTCTCTTTCTCTCTCCCTCTCTAAGATTTATTTATTTATTTTATGTATATGAGTAAACCATTGTTCTCTTCACACACACCAGAAGAGGTCATTAGATCCCATTGCAGATGGCTGTGAGCCACCATGTGGTTGCTGGAATTGAACTCAGAACCTCTGGAAGAGCAGTCAGTGCTCTTAAACCGCTGAGCCATCTCTCTAGCCCCCGTTTATTTCTCAAATATGTATTTCTTTGACTACTGTATTGCTGTGCTGACATCCTGACTGGTGTCCCCTTCTCGCCCAGACACACCTTGCATCCACCTGTCGCTCCTTCCTCAGGTGCATTCTGTCCACAAGTTTGTTCATTTGGACTTGCCACTGCTGCTACTTTTAATTTTTTCCATTTATTTACTTATTATTTATGTATGTATTTATTTACTTAGTCTTGTGGGGGCATTTGCCATGGTGCATATGTAAAAGTCAGAAGACAACTTTCAGGCGTTGGTTCTCTCTCTCTGTTATGTGGGTCCCAGGAATTGAACTAAGGTCATTGGGCTTGGCAGCAAGAACCATTACCCTCTGAGCCATCTCAGTAGCCCTCATTTCTTCTTTTGATTCCAAACAGATGTGTGAATCGACTTCCAGTTTCATCTTGATTAAAGAAAAGAAATTCCATACACTAGTTAATTGTAGTGGAGAGTTTGTGCTAAACCTGTTTGGCTCCAGGCAGATCACACACACGCACCTGCCCAGGAGCTATCTTTGGATCCTTGAATGAAACACACGCACGCGCACACACACACACTAGCTTATTTTTAAAATGCCTTGGCTACCTCAAAGGCTGGGCATTCCCTAACCTTCCCCTGCTACCCTGGGCCCAATCGGTAAATGGCCACCCACCCAAATTCTCACATCGTTCATTAGCTCTCTCTCTAACAGCTCTCCTCTTCTGTCTCCCACCCCATCCCGGGGATCCTCCATCTCCCTCGCCCTGTGTCCTAGCCTGCACAACTCTAAGGATCCTTCCTGGTCTCCTTTTGCCCAACCATTGGCTGCTGACATCTTTATTGATTGATCAAAAACCAATTGGGGACAAGGACCTTTAGCATTTGGACACAACGATTCCCGATTGAATCAAAGCCTTAGGACCAATCTCCAACAGTTAATGATGGCAAGGTAGGTTTTATTCGTGGAAGGGGGAGGGTCAGGGTCATGGCAATGGGTAGGGGGACCATCAGATGGAGTGTGGAAGAGAGATGGGTTCAACCCCATCTTCCAGGTAATAGAAACTCAGTGCCCATATTCACATATGAATGTGAGGTGAAGCTGGTGCCTCTGGGAGGTGGTTATGGTTAGATGAGGTTGAATAGCCTGCTGGGAAAGAGGCCTAGGCTGCCATGCTTGTTCTATAACATCATGGGATGGCCTTGGCCTTCTTAGGATGTAGCCAGAAGGCTGCACTAGATCCCAGTGCCATTTTTTCGAACTTCCCAGTGTGTGCCTGTGTGTGTGTGTGTGTGTGTGTATGTGTGTGTGTGTGTGTGTGTATTTATGTTTGTGTGTGTGGTATGTGTATGTGTGTTTTCATGTGTGTGAGTGTGTGCATATATGCATGTGGTATGTGTGTTTGTGTATATATGTGCATTTGTATGTATGTGTGTGTGTATTGGTGTGTGTTTCCATGTATGTTTGGATGTGTGTGTGTGTGTGTGTGTGTGTGTGTGTCTGGTGTGTATCTGTGTCATCTCAGTCTCAGCTTTGCAGTTATTTGTTTGTTTGTTTGTTTTGTTTTGTTATTTTGAGACAGGGTTTCTCTGTATAGCTCTGGCTGTCCTAGAACTCACTCTGCAGACCAGGCTGGCCTCGAACTCAGAAATCCGCCTGCCTCTGCCTCTTAAGTGCTGGGATCAAAGATGTGCGCCACCACTGCCCAGCCCAGCTATGCAGTTATAGCAGAAGATAAAGATGGGATCCATTTACTCATCCTTCATGCCTGTCTCCAGTTCTTCTCTCTCCACTGTTTGCCCTAGTGGACAAGCCTGATCTGTTAGCTTTAAGACAACACTCGACTGCTCTAATACCTTTATCCCTGGTGCTACTGTTCAGTCTTATACCACACCCCTGTAATTCATTCTTAGTACTGCTGCCAGAATACAGTCTACCTCAAATGTCAAGCAGACTGTTTCTATCAGGTTTCTCCACTGAGAGGGAAACTTGAGGGCAGAAAGCAGCAGTGTTGAGCATGTTGGAAACAGGCCATTTTGAGGGGGAAAATTTAGAGTTAGACTCATGGGATTTAACATTCTGTTTGGATAGAGAATTAAAAGAGAATTCTAGAAAGTTAGCATTGGTGACTTGGGTGTGGGGATATTCACATAACCTCCAAAACTTATATAAATAAACCTTTCCTTCTATCCGAGATGCATGATGGGCAGAGAGGAGTTAGCGCAAAGGAAGGAAGTCTTTCGGTTGTGCCTGTTGGGAATGGGCAGCATTCCCAACAGGAAGACAAGGACCAAGATGAGAGGGACCTGGTCTGAAGAAGTCTTGACCCTTTGACATTAGCTGACCTCGTCTCAATGTATCCTCATGATATTTCTCCTGGGGTCTCTCCCTCCCCTATTAGATATGGTAAACCTAGGTTAACCTTTTTTTTTTTTTTTAAAGATTTATTTATTATGCATAAGTACACTGTAGCTGTCTTCAGGCACACCAGAAGAGGGCATCAGATCTCATTACAGGTGGTTGTGAGCCACCATGTGGTTGCTGGGATATAAACTCAGGACCTTCAGAAGAGCAGTCAGTGCTCTTACCCACTGAGCCATCTCGCCAGCCTCCAGGTTGGCCTTTTAAGTGTGCTATGGAGGATGTTCCTTCACCTCCCTCCTCCACCGTGCACCCCAATAGGTTCAGCAGGGGTTAAGGCTTCAAGCAATAAATCTTTGTCAAATAATATTCTATCAGAGGTTAGGGGCACTACCTGGGTTTGGTTTCTGGCACCCACATGGCAGCTCAAAATCATCTGTAACTCCGGTTCTAGGGCTTCCAGTGCCCTCTTCTGGGCTCCAGGGCACTGCATGCAAGCGGTGCGCAGACATATCCAAGTGAAACACTCATGGTTGTAAAATAAATCTTTAAAAAGATTTTTTTTTTTAAAAATTCCCATTCATGAGATAATATCCTAGGTCACCTGGTGTCATTCATTCTAGGAATTTAATCCCACAAAACCTGATATTTGTACCAATTTTCTTTTTCTACAAACCCTCAAAGTAAACATTCCTAGGAAGATGGAATGCCTGGTAAAGAGTTATTTATTTCACTGGAAAAGTGGGTTAATAACTTGTACCAGGAAAAAGTGGATGGAGAGAGATAGGAAGAAGTGATCAAACTCCAGCGTACCGAAGAACTTATTATCTTCTACAATAAAAGGAAACTGAGACAACTCCATTTAGTGTGTGAGGAGGAGGTGGGTGAGCCTCAGCTCCCTACCCACACTCGTTTCCTGGGGATCTTCTCCTAAAATGGTGTCGATAACTAAGCAAAGGCCCTAAGAATAAGAACTGAGAATGCCAGCAGGCACATTGATCATGGGGAGGGTGACTCTTTCCTAAGGCTTCTCTGTCAAACTCAGCTGCTTATTAAAGTGAAGGGGGCGTGATTAATGTTTCTACCAAGGCCAGTGTGCACGGGGAAACTGGATCCGGCACAACGGCAGTGATTTATTGTGGGTTGTTCCCTGGGTGACTCAGGGTACAGCTACCTACCTGTAGTGGCTATTCCTGGTTGTCAACTTGACTACATCTGAAATGAATTACAATCCAGAATTAGAAGGCTCACCTGTGGCCCTAATCTGGAGGCTGAGAGATACAAGTTTCTGACCTGAATCTTGGCATGGAGACCTTGAGGAATAGTGGCTACGAATCCCATAGGATTAACATAAAAAGCTCTATGAGTTCAAGGTCATCTGGGGTTAAAGGTGTGGTGGCACACACCTTTAACCTGGGCCACACTTTTTGCTGGAGACCTATATAAGGACATTGGAAAAAGGAAGGCGCTCTCTGCTTCGCCTACTTGCCTTGTGGGACTGAGCAACTGCTGGATCCTTGGACTTCCATTCACAGCTGCTGCCGAGACTGTTATTGGGAGTTGATTGTTGGGAGTTGGACTACAAACTGTAAGTCATCAATAAATCCCTTTACTACATAGAGACTAAGTTCTGTGACTCTAGAAAACCCTAACTAAGACACTACCTAAGTCAGGTACCCCTTCCTGACTTAGGACAAGGGGTTCTCCCTCCCTGGGATCCGCCTCATGGCTAAAGGGAGTTAATGAAGCAAGTTATTTGAACGCTGACCTCTGTATAACTCTTGTGATTCCAGAAAGGCACCCCACCTCTGTTCTTGTCCTTAATTCCCATCAGTTTAAACACAACTTTGTTTTTAATTTTGTGCATATGTGGAGTTTTGCTGGTTATGTACACATCAGTGCAGGTGCCTGTGGAGGTCAGAAGAGGACATTGGATCCTCTTTTTTTTTAAAATTATTTATTATTATATGTAAGTACACTGTAGCTGTACTTCAGACACACCAGAAGAGGGCGTCAGATCTCATTACAGATGGTTGTGAGCCACCATGTGGTTGCTGGGATTTGAACTCAGGACCTTTGGAAGAACAGTCGGTGCTCTTAACCACTGAGCCACCTCTCTAGCCAAGGACGCTGGATCCTTTGGAGCTGGAGTTACAGGTTACTATGAGTGCCCCAGTGTGGGTACTGGCAACTTAACTCGGTCCTCTAGAAAAGAAGCGAGTCTCTTAAGTGTTGAGCTGTCTCTCTAGCCCCTACTACTTGTTGATTCTATATTTTTCTCCCCCAAACTTAAAAAAGAACTGATTGTGTGTGTGTCCCTGTGTGTGTCTGTGTGAGCACATGTATATTTGTGTACGTGCATATGGAAGCCACAGGTGTTATCATCAAGAACACTTGACCACCTCCTTTGGGACGAGGTCTCTCATTGGTCCAGAGCTCACCTTTAGGCTAGGCCACCTAGCCGGGTAGTCCCTGGGAGCCATCTGCCGTCACTTCCTCAGTGCTGGGATGACAGGTGTGTGCCACCACTACGATTGATGGGTATGTTCCGGGAATCGAACTCAGGTCCTCAGGCTTCCAAAGGAAGAGTACTTTACTCTCTGAAACATCCTCCCATCCCTTCCTCAAGTTTTTGGATATATGTTCTCAGTCTTTAATAGTCAAAACTCAGAACTTGACCTGCCTCCGACCCTCCCTATAGTAGTAAACATTAATGGGGGTGGTGGTGGTGGTTCTAACCCACCTTAGATCATTTAGTTCCCAAAGAAAAGATACAGAACTTGATATTTATAATAAGCCTTAAAAGCATTAAAGCTGGGCAGATATTAACCCTCAAACCTATTTTGTCTGTTTCCCCGTTAATAACCTGAGATGTCACTTGGCGTGTTCCACCTGGGCTGCTCCTACTCCAACTGACCTGCCCTCCAGGGCTTGAGGTCATGATCTGCCTACCCCATGGTGTTTTCTTTTCTCTTCTCTCTCCTCTTCCCCTCAGGGTCCCTGCCTCAGACCCCCAAGTTCAGGAACTGAAGTCCTGCCTACCTCTCCTCTGCCCAGCTATAGCCTGTTGGCATCTTCATTTAACCAGTAGTGTTAAATTAAGGAGCAAGGATACATAGCATCACTTAGTATACAGGAGGATCTCTTCATCCTTGAGGATCTCCTCCTTGAGGGCAACCAGACCTTGGGGACCAGTATTTAATATTACAATACATAGCAATGAACCAAACCTCAATAGCCACCCCAAAAGAGAAACCAAACCCATGATTTGCGGATTGATTCACATGTGGTTGAAGTTTGTCAACAGACAGGCAGTTGCTTGTGACGTGTAGCATTTTTTCCTAAGATAGAACACAGAACCTGCAACCAACAAAACTCTACCAGTGGGGTATTCTAGTCTGCATTAACCACCCAAATAAGCTCTTGGGGCTGGAGAGATGGCTCAGCAGTTAAGAGCCCTGACTGCTCTTCCAAAGGTTCTGAGTTCAAATCCCAGCAACCACATGGTGGCTCACAACCATCTGTAACAAGATTTGACAACCTCTTCTGGAGTTTCTGAAGACAGCTATAGTGTACTTACATATAATAAGTAAATAAATCTTTAAAAAAATAAGCACTGCCGGGCAGTGGTGGCGCACGCCTTTAGTCCCAGCACTTGGGAGGCAGAGGCAGGCAGATTTCTGAGTTCGAGGCCAACCTGGTCTACAGAGTGAGTTCCAGGACAGCCAAGACTACTCAGAGAAACCCTGTCTCAAAAAAACCAAAAAAAAAAACCAAAAAAAAAAAAAAAAAAAAAAAAAAAAAAAAAAAAAAAAAAAGCACTTACACTAGAAATGTCTGCCTTGGTAGAGAAGAATGGGGCCGTTCTTTCTAATTAACCAGGAAGAGAGTTCAAAATTTTTTTTACCAGCAAACTGCACAACCTGGAAACCTGGGAGAAAGAGGTGTTGACAGACAGGCTCCCTCCTCTGTCCCCACTTACCCATGCCATGTACCCATTTGCTCTCATCTTGCTGTTAGAGCTCCTATTTGGTTTGTATATTCAGGTTTTCAGCTCCAATCCTGAGGATCTATGTAAATCATTCTTCTCCCACTTTGGTTATGGTGTAGGTATAGCCATGGGTAGGTGCTGTAACCCTCAAGGAGGGCATGTGCAGCGATGTCTGCTTGGATGCTCTGTGCTAAAAAGGGAACTGTAGAATATGTTTTCTGTATATAGATCTGGCAGTCACGTGACTGTGGAATATGGACGGCTTTCGGCCAGTTTAGGACTATGATGAAAGTCCTAGCTGAGGACAGAAGGCCAGGAGAAAGATGGGAAGAATTCAGCTTCCCAGATGAACTGTGGGCCACAGCAGGACATGCTTGTCTCTCGATACTTTTCTTTTTCTTAAAACATATCAGGCACCACTGGTTCAAAGTCTATTAATAGGATTTTCAGAAGTTTGTGTAAGTGTGTTTCTGCTGGGTTTTGTTCTCACTATCATCTTCACAAGGAGTCCTCTTTGCCATGTATATTATGCAAAGGATGCTGCCCACGGAGAATGGTGTCGGAGAGGCTTGGGGTGCAGGGGCTCCCTCTGCACAGAATTCACTTCTGGCAGGCCCTGTGAGCTTTGCTGGCCAAGGACAGTCTCAAGTTGCTATCTGGCTTGAGGTTCCAGAAGGCAGCCTGCCCTGCAGCTCTCCTCAAGCTAGTGAGTGTGGCTGAGGCCAGCCTTTGTGGGGCAGCTTTTCTACCTCTTCACTTAAAAATATGCCTACATGGAAGTATGTGCATCAAATGCATGCAATGCTTGCAGAGGCCAACTCCTAAGGCACAGTGCCCAGCCATGCCCTATTCTCATGGAGAAGTACCGAGCACTTCTTCCTGCTAAGTCTCGGACACAGGGATTACTATCAGCTGTGAACCCAGCTGTTACCCCCAGCTGTGAACCATATCCCATTTTTGCCTGCTGTAAGCTGCTTGCCCTTAGCTGTAAATGACACCTCTGTGTGGTTGATGGTAACGGGGCTATGGAACTGACAGCACATGCGCAGTTCACCCATTTCTCTCTAACCTCCAGCTACTCTCCTGGGCCTGAGCCCATGAATAGCTGCAGCAAGAGGGACAGTTTATGAAGGAGAAAGTACAGAGGCACCTGGAGGTGCACCATTCCAGAACAAGTGAGGTCTTCAGTGACCCTTTGTGGGTCATTAACAGAGTAACCCCTCTCCTGAGCCCACAGAATATGCAGGCTTTCCCAGGCGGGCGTGCTCCCTTGGCGGAACAGAGCCAGATTGTTAAATAGCAGTTCCCCTACGGTTTGAAAAAGGAGGGAAGGTTCAGAAGGCGCCAGAAGTTGAAAAAAAAAATCACACATCTGGGAAAGTGGAAAGTCGAAAGATTCTAGAAGGCTCCTTCCTCGCTTTAGAGAGTTAAAAGCTGTACGGTAAAGACTCAGACCCAGTCTTGCTCAGCTGCGGAGAGGAGGGATTCTCTGTTGGCTCAGCTGCCTGCAAACTGAGCAGAGTCCCTCTCCCGCCGGCCGCTGTCATCGATGCGTGTTACTCTCTGGAGCTCTTTCTTGGGCTGTTTTATCTTCAGGTTAAAACAAAGTCACGAGGGGGGAAGCTCGGCTATTTTCTGGACTAACTTGCGCAATGCAGCCTTGTGCAATGTGGTCCCGTGGGTTTGTGGATAAGAATGCCAAGTCTGTGCCCTATAAACAGACCATGGCATGCTATCTCCATTGGATGGAAGTTCTTATTCTGGGACTTGGAGTCACTTTCCCGGGGAGATGCCTATTCATCACAGATAGCCAGCAGTATCGAACTAAGGGCTAATCTTGTCCAAGTTCAGTTTGGAGAACCCAGTGAGTTCTTGGTGCTTTTTAAGAGACAAGCATAAATGAAGGTTTATTTATTGAGGTGTGGGTGACCCCTCCCCCCAAAAGCTCAGTCATAACAAAGCCCACCCCATCATAGATGGCAACCTCAGGGAAGCTGCAGCATGGTGGTCCCTTTCAGTTGGCTTTTGTGTAATCTAACATCTCCCATAGATCACTTGCAGAAGAGGGCATCCTGATTCCCGCCACCCACAGGGAATGCCAGTATCTCCTTCACCTTTGCCATAGACTTGAGTAGCACTATATTATTCTGCTAGGATTGCCATGGCCCTTGGGGCGCGGGCGAGGAGTCCAAGATGGCGTCTGATAGGTTATTTCTACCTTGGTGAAATGAGCTAATTCAAGACAGATTAGATTATATTAAATGCAAGTTTATTGGGAAGATGCTTTTGGACAAGTTCACTGGCCCCAAGGACTGAGGCTGGGGAAATCACCATGGGGGAGAGACAGGAGAGAGGAGGAAGAGAAAGAGAGAAAGGATGTGAGTGCAGAGAGGAGAGAGAGAGAGAGAGAGAGAGAGAGAGAGAGAGAGAAAGAGAAGGGGGGAGAGGGGGAGGGGGGGGAGGGGGGGGAGGGGGGA
>JADRCD010213858.1:0-22436 GCA_019843815.1 Montemys delectorum
TGTGTGTGTGTGTGTGTGTGTGTGTGTGTGTGTTGTTTTTTTGAGACAGAGTTGTCTTAACTGTCCTGGACTCACTCCGTAGACCAGGCTGACCTCGAACTCAGAAATCCGCCTGCCTCTGCCTCCCAAGTGCTGGGATTAAAGGCATGCGCCACCACTGCCTGGCAGCCCTAGTACTTTCAAAGCAACCACATCACCAACTGATCCGTGTTCTCAGCCTCACTTTGATGCATCTTAATGTATCAGTCACACAGATACTTACAGTTTCTAGCCCTGGCAGAGCATCTTGGAACTACATCTCTCTAACTCCCCTGTGTTCAGTGCCTCTAGCAGTCTTTCTTCTTTTCTTTTTTTGGGAAATTGCCAAGGTGATTCAAGGTCTGATTCAGGGAAGTGCCTCCTTCATGAAGCTGTCTCTGATCTGTCCCCTGGACCAATGAACCTCTTGCTGGGTCCCACCGCTGTATCCCATTCCACTATAGGAGTCTTTCATCCTTGGCTGCCTGGTTAACAGTTCCCTGTATCTTCCCAGTAGAAAGTTATATAAATGGTAGGTAATGAAGCTGGAAGGAAGAAGATGTAGGAGAGAGAACAGGTAGTATAAGGGTATTCAGTTGTTAATTCCTCTTTATTATCCTTCCCAAGAAGCATGTAACTTTGGTTTAGAAGTGGGCCCCCCTTCTTTTCATGACAAAACATTTTATAAATCGTGATGTTTACAGTCATAATCTCCAGAAGCCATATAATCATCTTGGCAATCAAAAATGCCTATAATAATAATAGTATATACTATATAATAATATAATATAATTATATTATATATTACTAACACTATATATGATTACATTATATATTATATTATATATTATATATTATTATTATTATCCCTATTCTAGGTTGATTAGGTGAATCTAGCTAATTAAAGCTAATCAAATTCTAACATTTTCCTAGGACAATACCAGATATCAGTTGCACTTTTGTTGGGAGCTAGTGGCGACCATACCAGAAGTGCCTCCACTCGTTTCCTGTTCAGTCTGGCACAGGTAGTAGGTACTCAACAGAAGGTCACCCAAATAGGAACAGCCATAGTGGTGGCTATGCAGGCTGCGTGCGGTAGATGGGCAGGTTCAAACTGTACTAAGCAGAATCATTTGAAATAACCAACACTGGATCCTTTTTGTGCCATAAACAAGGCAGTTTGTGATAACGTGACCTACTAACCCCCTAGCGAACTAACAAGAGAAGCCTATTCTCTAGGAGACCACTTAAAAGTGGGCATTTGGTAGAATGGAGGTTTCAGATGTGTTCACTGCTTTCAGGAGAATAACCTACGGAATGTGTTAAAACAATCCAGCGCAGTTGCTGACTGGGTGTGTCCTGTGGTACCTGTGCTCCACTCCCCAGTATGGAGGTGAGAGAAGCAGACAGCTAACTGCTGCTGCTGTGGGTCGCCCTCCTCAGAGCACTTTGACAGTGGATGGCACTGAGAGACTTTTTTGAGAATGGGCAGATGTTCTGCAAAATGAGCTGAACGTTAACTAAATTTTTGAACAAGCTAAGTAGGGATGAAGATGCCTTGTGCGCCTCAGGGGCAAGAGCCAGTGAAGAGTGTAGCCATGTAGCCTAGAGTGAGTGCCTCTAGGAATCCTTTCTACTCTAGATGGGTTTCTTCAGTCCATGGGATCCCCAGCTCTATTCACCCCTAGCTGGTTTCTTTTAAGTCTGTGACAGGCGGATGCTAAACCCACCATCATTCCAGTGGGTCTGTAGCTCTTTGATTAACAATGGAGAGCTTTGAACTGAATGGCAGATGCAGATTGCTATGTGCACTTGACCTTTGAGAGGCATCATGTAGATATCAGGATTCTTGGGTTTCAAGGCTCATTTCCTCTTTTGAGCCTACAGTGCCTATTACCCTAAGAACAGCCAGTACTTTGGTAGTAGCAGTTAAAGAAATGTGCCCATGTCTCAGTTCTGTCAGATGATCATAGACCCTTTCTGTATTCCCATGGAAAATTACTAAAACTGCGTTTTTGACAATTTTGACCATTTAACATTTTGGTAAGCATTTATTAAAATACTTTTAAAGTTTTAAGTTTTTGATAAGCATTTTTAACCTTTTATTATGGCATATTTCCAACTTGAGAGTGGACAGAACAATATAGTAAACCCCTTTGTACACAATAAGCAGCACATAGCACACTCTCCTGCCTGTTCCCTGTCCTGGCCTCAAACCCTCAGGCCATTGCCTTGTGGCATGCACATCATCTCTACCGCT
Source organism: Montemys delectorum (assembly GCA_019843815.1). Taxonomy (NCBI): domain Eukaryota; kingdom Metazoa; phylum Chordata; class Mammalia; order Rodentia; family Muridae; genus Montemys; species Montemys delectorum. Next base: position 2,279 of record JADRCD010213858.1, read on the forward strand.
GAGCCTTCAGAATACAAGCTCCACAAGACATAGGGTCTCCAAAGGCCCAGTGCTAGCTCTGTATTCCTAAATATCCTAACAGAACTTCCTTGATGCCATCAAGTCTCCAAGCTGAGGAAGAAATTACTTTAAGAATAACTATCTATAGAATGTATCCAAGTGATAGGGTGTGTTACAAAAAAAATGCAGTAAGTTGATTTTTTTCAACACCAATTTAAAAGGGTATTCTTATGGGTATTAATAGTATGGGGACTTACAGTCTCTGGAGGTCAGAGTCCATGACTATCATGGTGGGAAGCATGGCAGCAGGCAGGTAGGCATGGTGTTAGAGCAGAAGCTGAGAGCTTACATCTGATCCACAAACACAAGGCAAGGGATGGTGTGAATTTTATAACCTCAGTGTCCACACTCCTCTAACAAGGCCACACCTCCCAGTCTTTCCCGTACAGTTCTGCCCAGTGAGGACAAAGTATTTAAATATATGAGCTGACGAGAGGCATTCTCATTCAAACCAACACAGCCAGTTTTACCACATTTGGTGTGGGGGGGACCTGAACTCGTGTCCTAGTATGTGCACAGTAAGTACTTCACTCACCGAGCTATCTCCTCAGACACAGTAGTTTAGTATTTCAAAGGAAGAGAACCATGCAGATGGGAAGAGAGTAGCATAAGTCTCAGGACAGCTTATTTGAAGGGCAGGTTAAGGCTCTGCCTTTGCAGTGCTCTGTCTGGCTTGGTTCAGTTTCAGATAGTTCATGTTTCCAGTCTACACTTATCTGCATGCCCCTGTGTCTGTGTTTCCTTCTCAGAGGAACTTTCCAGGTATGGGCACTGTAGAGGCTAAATTCTCAACAAGCTGTGAGCGTCCCAACTTGGACCTTTCTTGAAACTGTAGGGTAACACAAGGTCTGTCATCAGATTAGCCACTGGCTGTGGTGGAGATGTTGAGCACCAGGACTGTGATTGAGTCCCACGGGACTGCATATTGTGCGTTGTTCGGTTCATCTCCATACAAAAGCCCCCAGGCTAGATTCCTGTCTCTGAGTTACTAGTTACCTCTGCTGCTCACACAGCTCTCAAATACCAGGCACACGCTTAATGCGATGGGAGAGTTGGCTTATGATTCTAATTATTTCTACTCTCATGAAGATATGAAGTGTTAGGGAGAAAAAAATACTGAGCACTTGGAGATAGACAGACAGACAGACAGACAGACAGACAGACAGACATCCCCATCACAGAAGCAAAATGCTACCTGTCAGTGTGAATTATAGAAACTGAATCCAGCAATGCACGGGTCTGTTTTCTCTTTTTGCTGCTGAGAACAGTGAGGGGACCGTACTGGTCAGCAGTGACCACCATAGCAGAGGCAGGGAAGTGCCCTGACTGCAGTTCCTGGATCTGGGAGGATTTTAATACGACTGTTAGCCACAGTAACGAGTGTCTCTAGGAACTGTAATTGCCTGCATTGGCACAGTCTTATGTTATTCCGAGATTTTAGGAATGGAAATGAAAGTTTTGCCTTGAGTTTTTCAACATCATGTTTTTACTCTGGATATTAACTTGATCTCACCTAACTGCCCGAGAAGCAATAGGAACCATATTTAAAACCATAATCCTTAGCAACCATAATCCTCATAACTAAGCCACTCTTACATGGAACCACTAAGTTGTTAATACGAAGACTTTTTTTCAGATGTGAAGTGGCCATATTAGAATGTTAAGTTCTGGTGTTTTTGCTCTACACTAGGATCTCATTCTTACTAAAGAGAAGACATAACTATCAAATAAGAAAAAAGTCCAAGTTTTATTTACTCCAGCTTTCCTGATCCTGGAAGGGTCTGTATCAGATTGTTCCAGTGGATATGGGAATGTGTCGTAGCCACCCAGCATTTTCCTGCCTTTTCCTGATTAATGACACCTGCCACACTTGGGACTTGTTCTTTGAATTCTGCACCACGTGAAAGAGGAAAAGGTTATCCTTATGAATAGGCCTTTGGCGTTCATTTGAGGCTTTTAGTGGACCATGCCCCCCTTTTCTGTGGACGAGCAGGTGGGACCTCTGTGCCCTTCTCACAGGAACTTGAACTCTCATGGCAAGCACTTTTTCTCTTTAGCCTGAGAAAAGATGTGCTTATCAAGTTTCCCGGGTCAGCAAGTTGTGTATGTTTTGACCTCTGTCATGATACTTTGGTGTCGGAGACTTTCCTGAAGGACATAGAATGAGTAGTTTGAATGTGGCTGAATGAAGGAAGATCAAGGCAAGTTCGAAGGCTACAACCTGGACACAGATTGCTATGGAGAAGTGCAGTGGATGAGGCACAAACTTTGGCGCTTTTTATGTATCAAGGGCTGCAAGATCTAGGAATTGTAAATTTTGTCCTTTTAGTTGGATAACCATGTTGTATTCTCTTGCTGTAATATTTCACATACACGATTATATATTTTTGGTTTATTTTTTAGTCTGTGTTCTCTAGGTGGCTCTGCAGTCTTGGCACCTGACTTGGATCTGTCTGTTTTTACCCGTTGACAAGGCACTGAGGTTGGCTGGATATGAAACTGTAGTGTGTGGAATGGCCTAATGATAAGATAGCCGAGCGTGTGCTGACAGCTCCTCACAGCCAGCACCGAGAGAAAGGGCGGGAGGGTGTACGCGGCACACAGTTGAGCGGAGTGCTCACCCAGAGTATTGCTTACAGAGGAGATTTGGCTCAACAGACGACCACTTATCACACACAGATATGTTGTCAAATTTGCCTCCTTTTGTTCCTATTTTGCTTATATCTAGCTTGTTAATTTGTTTTGGTCTCATAACTGCACAAGAACTATAAGTATAACACATTTGTCCTCCATGTTATGTCTGTACATAGCCAAGCCATATCAAATTAATTAAATGTGTATAGCATTGAAGAATTCAGGGCTGAGTTCAAATTCTGTGATGATTGTGACTTTGAGTAAATTAACTACATTTTCCATGGCTTGGTTCATTCGTGTGTGAAATGGAGCTGCAAGAGTTCTCATGTTATAGTGCTGTGAGGACTTCCTGGAGGTGATATGTGTACCAGACTAACTTGGTAGCTCGCCCATAGTGAGTGAGTGAGTGTTAGCAGCGAGTGCAGTGGAATTACTTTTCTGTAAGTGCCCATAAGTATTCAAGCTTGAGAAATCTGGTGATGGGTTAGAGACTTGGGCTCACTTTTGGCTCAGCATCTTGTGATATTCAGTCAGCCTCCTAACCTTTCACAGGCTCATTTCCTGGCAGCCTCCTAGAGTTACTGTGAAAGATGATTTAAGGTAAAAGCATATGCATGTGTTGTGTGTATGTATCTACACATATGTATATAGGGGAGCTATTATATATTATGTATATAAGATTGATTATAGGAATAGGCTCCTGTGACTATGGAGTTGACAAATCCCACACTCTGTATCTGCAGTCTAGAGATTCCAAAGCCAGTGATGATTCAGGTCAGGTCACATGGCTTGAGAATCATAGGACCCAGTGGTGGAGCTCTTCCATCCTTAGCAAGAAGATTGAGATCTAATGGGGAGTAGACTGTGCCAATAGTCCCCAAAGCCAAGAAGCCAGAGCTCAGCTGTCCCAGGGCTGAGCAGATGGGTTTCCCAACTCAAGAACAGAGTTCACCCTCCTGTTGCTTTACTCCGTCTTGCGTGAATACCAGACAAAAGAAGCTTAAGGAAGGAAAAGTATATTTGGCTCGTAGCTCACATGCATCCATCATGGCGGCAGGAACTTGAGGCTGCCGGACACATTGCATCAACAACTTAGAGGCATTTTTGTTTCATGGGTTTCTTAGGCACAGTAATTAAAACTTAAAAGGTAACTCTGGCTCTTATGCCCAGGGCTGCTGGGTCTACTCCATATGCACCGTGAAAGCAGAAATACATATATATACAGAGGGTGGTCCTGAGCATTCCAGGTCCTTCCAAACAGCACAGCTGCTAGTTCAGTAGTCGATTAAACCCTTCCTAGCTTTTGCATGCTCTGGCCCGATTGTCCTTTGGTTTTTCTCTTTCATGGCTCATGGGGTGACACTCAAACCCCAAACCACTCATTCATCACTGTTCATGCACACGACTGTGACCTGACTCCCCAGTGCCACCGTAACAGCTAATAATTATCAACAGCGGTGCGACGAACGGGTGCTGCTGTCTGGGAGGCCAGCAGGGCTGTACTTCAGGTGAGACATGATGAGGTTCTGATCGAGGCGTGTAGCAATGGTGCCCAGGGTGAGCCAGGCACAGGAGAACTTCAGGTTCTGATCGAGTGGGTAGCAGTGATGCCTAGGGTGAGCCAGGCACAGGAGAACTTCAGAGGAAGACCAGGAGCACTGGGGTACATGGGAAGAATGGTAAATGGTTTTGAGGATATTGTATCCCCAACAATAGTTACTTTTTCAAAAATATGCCTTGTGATATATATCTATATCTCCCTCCTTGCTACCAGTTGAGACTTGCTCAGGATAGACCCCAGTTCCTCAGCCTTATATGTGAGCATTGTCTAATCTGGCCTCAGACAGTCATTTCCTACCCTTCTGATCCGCCCTCGGTTCGGCCCCTGTGCTTCAGTTTCAGTTCCCCAAATACTCTCAGAGGTCTGTTGTTTTTGCAGCCTGGAATCTTCCTTGCTTTCTCTACAGAGAAACTGTTTTTTATCTGTTGAAAACCAGGTCCGAGTGCTATTTCCTTAAAAGCTCAGCTTCTCCTCCATCCACTTCCGGGCTTTTTCCTTCCCTGGTTAGGAATCATCCTCTTCCACCCACAGCATTTCTGTGACAGTGTCTACAGACCCTCTGCTCTCCCCCCTAACCCTGAGACTTGAACACAGAGCCCCGGGACTGGCTGAATAAGGCAATATCTGGATCACTCTAGTATGTGCATGGGAGTGCGAGTGTCAGCAGAGTCCAGAAGAGGATGCTGGTCCTCTTGGAGCTGGAGTTTTAGGCTGCTGGGAGCTGCCCTCTGTGGGTGGTGGGAACCAGCAAGCACTCTTAACTCCCGAGCCACTTCTCTAGCCATTCAAACTTCCAGCTGTGAGACAGGATAGAAAAAATGGGAATAATTAAGGGGTCCTGGAAAGAGTCATTTTCTGCTGGCTGATTGTGCAAGAAAGTTCAGCACAAGGGATAAAAATCAAGATAGCTTGCAGAGATAATCTCCCTATTCATGCAGGGGGGTTGAAACAACAGGTGAACATGGCTTACTTAGAATCAAAATGTCTTTGGCCTTGACCTTAACTTCATTAGTACTCCTCTCCGGTTCCTAAAACCATTTCACTGATAAAATCAATTTCATTAAGAGAATTACGTAGAATAGCTCATTTGATTTTTTTTTTTTTAACTTAAGTATAAAACTTTGTGGGTTTTTTGTTGTTATTTATTTATTTATTTTTAAAAGGTTGTCTTTGCTGTCCTGGAACTTGCTCTGTAGACCAGGCCGGCCTCAAATTCAGACATCCAATTTCCTCTTCCTCCCAAGTGCTGGGATTAAAGGCGTGCACCACCACTTTCCGGCTTCAAGCCTTTGTTTTGTCTTTGAACCCTGTAAAACCTATCCTTTGAGCAGTGTAACTAAGCCACAAAGTCTGGTGTGGTGGCAATCAGGCTGCGACATCTGTGCTGCTTGCCAGGGGTGATTTGCCTCATCTGTCTGTCTGTCTGGGTGTCTCCTTCCTCCCTGACTCCCTCCCTCCTTCCACTTGCTTTAGGTTCTTCAAAAAGCTTCATCCTGTGGAAACAAGGACAGACTAGCAGAGGGCTGTTCTTCACCAAGGGCCTGCTAGAAACCCAGGGAAACCTCTGAAGAGACACGTGCTGGAGCGGTCTCCCTCCTGCTCTTCCCCAACCAACTCTTCAGACTTAAAGCTTAAATGCACATCATCTCTTCGTATTAACTCCACTTTGCAAGCTTGGTAACTTTGCTTTAGCCCGACTCACCCTGAAATTCTTTTCCATGGATTCACAGCTTTACCCTCACAGTTGCTCTGTTGACTAGTGTGCTACTGGAAGATCTTTGGAGCCGAAAGTCCAAATACTAATTAGCACCTTAGGAAATTTTCCCAGAGGGTGTGTATGAGTTAATCCAGTATCAAAGTCATCCCATCTTCCTGGAGATAGAGATCCAGCTCTGACACTGGCCTGTAGTAGCCATGGTTGAAGTGATTTGAGGCAGGCGTTTTTTTGGAGACAGGCCACGCCTTTCTGCTGCAGGGCCAGTGAGAATAGTCTCGCAAGGGCTGAGCAAAGATGAGGTAAATGCCACCCTGGCCTAAAGCCGTTGCTTCTTGGGGGGTGAGGGATGAGGGCTCACAGGATGTCTGTGCTATTTCTCAGCTTCTACAATGAATGCTCATGACTTGGTAATAGAAAGATGATGCTCTTGCAATTTCTTCTGCTTGTTAGTGAGTACAAATTAGTTGAGGAGCAAGGTGGGAAAACCCTGCCTGACTGAACATTGGGTATCAGGTTATTTACAGGCCTGGACACCCTTCCATCCTGCCTTAAGCCATCCTCAGTCACTCAGTCTGCTTTTGAGTTTTTATTTAGCAGATACTTCTGAGTCTGTTTCTTTGGGCTGGACATCCTTTTAAGCACTTCTGCAGTATTAGCTCATTTAACCCTCATACCATGCCTATGAGACTGATACCATTATTAGTCCCATTTTTTTTTCAATTGGGGAGTGATATAGGAATGTGATTTTTCTTTGCATGGCTTGTTTATTCTGCTGGGATCTTTCTGTATTTGCCATCCCACTTCTGACACAGCAAACACAATTCTGAACATCTTTTTGTCATTAGTGTTTTGAGACAGTTTCTCTGTGTAACCTCAACTGTCTTGGCATTCACTCTGTAGACCAGGCTGGCCTTGAACTCACAGAAGTCTGCCTGCCTCTCTGCCTTCAGACTGATGGGACCAAAGGTGTACGCCACCACTGCCCACCTTTTGTCTTGTGATTTTTTTTTCTCTTGATACCATTGTTGGCACAAGGCAGATGGTGAATTGAGAAACCAAGGGGAAAGGAGAGAAACAACATCAGGGTGGCCCAAAGGCCAAGCCACCATAGAACAGTGTTGATGCTCTTTTGTTCAGAAGGCAAGGCAGGGGGCTGGCGAGATGGCTCAGCGGGTAAGAGCACTGACTGCTCTTCCGAAGGTCCTGGGTTCGGATCCCAGCAACCACACGGTGGCTCACAACCACCCGTAATGAGATCTGACGCCCTCTTCTGGTGAGTCTGAAGACAGCTGCAGTGAATTGCAGGGCGGAGCAAGCGAGCGAGCAGGGCCGGCAGAGGTCCTGAGTTCAATTCCCAGCAGCCACACACACATGATGGCTCACGGCCATCTGTACAGCTACAGTGTACTCATACACATAAAATAAATAAAATGAATCTTTAAAAAAAAAAAAAGGCAAGGCAGTCTAGCAAGTCCGCCAAGCTTGGTCATAGCTGACCTTTTTTTGAGGTTGCCTCTAGCCAACTGTGGGGGTTGAAGGCTTCGAGTGGTTAGGAGAGTGGGTGGGAAGGAAGTGCAGGCTGAACATTCAGCTTTTCTCTCAGGAAGAAAGGAGAAGGCTGAAGGCAGTAGGCTAGCCCACAGGCAGGTGCTTGATTTAGATGTCTATAAGCAGAAGCAAATACTTGGGAAGAGAACAACTCCATGGCTTATTTCTCTTTCTAGCCCTGGCTGTCCTGTAACTAGCTGCATAGACCAGGCTGACCTTGAATTTGAACCAGGCTTGGAGAACTTCCGTGCTCCACATCCCCACTGTCCAGCCTGGGACTTGACCCCTTAGTCCTCCCACCCCTTGCATCTGGGGCATCCCAGGGGCTGGAGGGCTTCAGCAGCACTAGAGTTCCTCAGGGACTGGCTTCAGGGTGTGTGAGCTGTGGTCTTATCACCCACAGAATGGGGAGAACAGGCCTACCTCATGGGATGCTGCCTCACAGAGCTGAAATACCAGCTGCCTCTGTGTCTTACAGCCTCTGTGTCCTTTTAATCTTGTCTTAGACACAGAGTTAAAGGAAGAGACAATGGTAAGATCTTAGGATGCCGCTGAGATGCAGGAGGGAGATGCCAAGAGCCTGCCCTTGGAGTGGCTGGGGGCCTCTCTGTAAAGCACTGAGAGATGATCCCCTGAGGGAACAGCAAGGGAGGGGGGAATGCGTGTGGTAGGGCTGGTGGCCTCTAGAGCAGACGCACAAGACTGGAGAGCAGCAGTGAGGGCTAAGTGTGGGGAGGACAGGCCATCTGTAGCCTACTTTCAAGGGACCAGGAACAGAACTGAAGACAGATTAGAGCATCTGGAGGTAGAGGAGAGGGAAGGAGAGGAGAAAAGGAGGGGGAAGAAGGAAGGAAAAGGATGAAGGAAGGATGGGGGGTGGAATGAAGAATGAACAACTGACTGAGAAAATACATACACACACAGACACACAAACACAAACACACACACACACAGACACAAACACACACAGACACAGACACACAAACACAAACACACACACAGACACAAACACACACGGACACACACACACAGACACAGACACAGACACACAAACACACACACAGACACAAACACACACAGACACACACACACACAGACACAAACAGACACAGACACACAAACACAAACACACACACAGACACAAACACACACAGACACGCACACAAACACACACAGACACGCACACAAACACACACACACACACAGACACAAACACACACAGACACGCACACAAACACACACACACACACACACACACACACACACACACACACACACACACAGAGTGGAGTAACAGGGAAATGAGGCCAGTAGGGGAGAAGCTGCTGATGGATTTAAGCGGAGGTCAGGTTTGAAGTGTCTCTCCCTCCTGCTCCCCCACCCTGAGATGGCCCTGACCCTCCTAGAACTGCTTCCTGAGTACTGAGAGTAAAGGTGCAGTCCACTCTTCTCGCGTCGAGAAGTCTTATGCTTGACGATGTCACTCGCGTTCTCGGGCACAGCATGGAGAGAAGACAGAGCAGTGGCTAGAGGAGAGGCTGCCGAGTGTTGGATAAAATCATTTTCTTTTTGTCTTTTTATTTTTGTACTGTGGATTGATCCATGGGCCTAGCACAGGCCAGACAAGTGCTCTGCTACTGAGCTACACTGGTGTCCCCATACCCCTCCTCCCTGCTTTTTTCTTTTTGAAGACAGGTCTCACTTAGTTGCCCAGGTACCCTCTAACTTTCTGTCTAGCCCCAGCAGTCCTTGAACCTTTAGATCTTCTAGCCTCAGCCACCTGAGTAGCTAGGACACACGCCTATGCCATCAGGCCTAGCTTAAAATGGACCTTTACTTTTAAAATAATTCTTAGTGGTTGATTCCAGGGCTATTCAACTGTGTCTTTCTCTTCTCTTCCTTCTATGCATTATTATATAAATATCCCCCATAGTAACCTTAGTCTTTGGAACACATTTTGTGCACAGTGCGTCAGACGTGTTATTTAGCAAATGCGTTCTATCTCTATATTGTATTTGTTGTTAGTTTTTCATGCATACACGTTCGTGGACCCTTGCCCATGCTTCTTTGGATTCTTTTGGATTCTTGCCTGGAATGAATTTTCAGGTATGAAGTTAATGTGCTCCAGGGTGTGGGTGGGTCCTCATGGACTGCTGGCAGATTTGCAGTGAGCAGAGAGACTGGGAGGATGCTGGGGGTCCAGCCTCTCACACTGTTGTTCAGGTTGAGTTCTATGTGTTTATGGGCAGTTCACTTCCCATCAGTTATCCTGAACTCCCCCATCCCAAGGAAGGCATCTCCGTACAGGGAGAACACAGGAGGTAGTACGCTTGGCTGGAGTGTGTGTCAGTGACCCAGGAACTGGAGCTCTGGAGGTTGAACAAAGGTGTTTCTAGAAGGAAAGGTAGCAATGGAAGGGAGTTAATGTCTCTGTTTCAGAGGTTTGTGTTGTTGAAGTAAGGACAGATGCTGGGGGCAGCCCCAGCATAGAGGTTCTTCTTTCTTGAGGTTCTTGGTTCTTCTTGAGGCAGTGGAGGGGGAAGAGTGTCGGTGGAGGTTAAGACTTCGTCTTATGAGATATTTAGGGTTGCTGTATAATAAAAAGTTTACTTATCTAAGTGTAAGTTACTATTGTAGCTGACCCGCTTTCTGTGATCCTCTGAGGCCAGAGACTGCACTTAGCAGTCTCAGGCACTTAGCACCTCATCCTAAAACAGCAGGAGATTAAGTAAAGGATTAATTGCTAGAGCCTTTTCCCTTTTGTCCAGATGCCTCTTGCTTGTCAGCCTTGAGGGAAGTTTGGAGCAGTAAACTTCTATTGAACCTGGAGGACTCGCAGAAGGAAAGACTTTCACATAAGCAAATATGCATACTCTCCCATAAGTTCATATACAGATTCATGCATGCTCATTTATACATTTCCATTCAAGCCAGTTGGGCCCACCTTGTATGCATTTTCACAATTACATACTTACACCCCCCCACACACACACTCATAATTACATACTTACACACACACACACACACACACACACAGTCTCTTGTAATTACATACTTACACACACATCCATACTTACACATGCATACGGAACAAAAGACTGAGCACTGGTGCAGAAAGAACTCATTCATTCTGGATGAAAAATGAGCTCCAATCTTTATAGCATAGAGAAAGGAAAAAGCTTCTACCCTTTTAATGCTAAATGAATTAACCCCACGTTTGTAAGGAAAAAGCTTTGTTCCTTTTAATAAGACTAAGCCTGCCTTGTTATTAAGAAAGGACCTGTTCTGTCCCATGGTAAGGAGAAGCCTGCCTGCTCCTGCTCTCTGCAGCTTCTCCTTTTGTCTTCTTTTCCTCTGCATTCTGCCCATTGCTCTCTTATTTTTTTTATGTTACTTATAGTTTCTAAGTTATACCACTAAGCATTCTCCTTCTAGTCTTGTTCTCTCCTCCTTCTCTGAAGGCACAATGCCCTTATTCTCAACGCCTTTTCTCCGAAAGCTATGCCTATACTTCTAAGTTTTTCTCGAGTCCAGTTCTGTCTAAAAGGTGTTCTGTCTAAAAACTTCTCCTCAGCTCAGTTCCCTCTCACAGTTCAGTTCTTCCCAGCTCAGTTCTGTCTCTTCTCTTTGTCCTCAGCACTTAAACATCTTTCAGAATACATGATCACATATTAAAAAGTTCGTCAACAATTCACACACAAAATCAAATCATAAATTGAAATAGGTTACAACAGAGAATGTTTACATGCATACCATTAGGAGTAATTATCTAGCTAAATATTCATCACCTGTCTCAGCCTCGCAGGGTGACTGAAGGTTTAAAACCATAACTAAGTTATTAGTAAAGTTTTATGTAGATAAACCCAGTCAATATGCTCTCTTCTGTTCTAGCATTTATAATAAATCACTCGTTCCCTTTTTATGACCTTTGTTTGTTTTACAACCTCTTGGAATGTGCTCTGAATAGGAGAGAGTCTGGTTACTAACTAATAGAAATTAGCTGGTGATACCTGAGGGACTAGCAGAGTTCTCATCGCAGTTTTGACTATCAGGAAAGGACCTAATAGCAGTTCCACTATAGAAGAGCTTAATAACCACAGGTATCATTTTAGGAATTCTTATAGAATCATCATTAAGACATTAGTCATCTATTTGTTTATATAACATCACTACAAGACAGTCCATCTTCATGGATCTGCAAAGATCTGCTCCAAAGAGTGGGCTATTACTTAGTGATTGTTATATATGTTTAATAATAACAGGAAAAGCATATTAATAGCAGGAATCTTTCCTAAATGAATCCCTTACAGCCTTGCTTCATAAGGGCGAAGCTGTCACAGATTATATAACAATCTGAAGCAGGCCGTCCCAGGATGATCATCTGCTAGTTATTAGCTTGTCCCATTATGGCTCCTGACAGACAGAGCAAGTTCACCATTAGAAATGAAAGAATCTAATGACTTCCATTATAGTCATCACAAGGCTAGTATTTTCGAACAATTTTAAAAGTTAAGGGAAATGTGATTTATATAATTATTAAAGAAATTATACTATATTCATTGGGGTGTGCAAATATGTGTGTCTGTGTGTGTGTCTATGTGTGCATAGGTCTGAACTTGGCTTTGTTCTCAATAACTGTCCACCTCTCCCCACTTCACCGTGGTCATTGAATCCCTCCTTGGCATTGGAATATCAAACATTTACTTGTGCCTGGCTGTTTTTACATGGTTTCTGGGGCAACAAACTCAAGTCCTTACACTTGTAAGGCAAGCACTTTACTAACTGGGCTATCTTTGTGTTATCTTGCCTGCTCTAAGTTGTAATCTTCTGAGTCAGTAATTTTATCATCAACTATAGTCGCCATTAAATAGTTTTCTTATGTCCTGTGCTTGTGACACACCTCCTCTTTTTCTCTTCTCACAGAAAAAATACAGAAAGGGATTCATTGATATTTCAAAAATCAAGTGTGTGGAAATAGTGAAGAACGATGATGGCATCATTCCCTGTCAAAATAAATTTCCATTCCAGGTGAGCTGGCGGCAAACATAACAGGGTTTCTGACACTTACAGGTTTTCATGGGACAGGCATGACATGAACTGGGGTTTGTTGAAGGAAGGAGACTGGTACCCTAGAATCATCCCAGATAATCAGACTGTCTGAGATGCAGATTAGATGGTTATTACTCAGATTAAGGGCAGTATTTCTAGAAACTCTTGTATAAATACAAAAATGTACCATGTTACTAAGGTAATAGATAGAACTAAAACTGCTCCATCAGTAAAGATCCTGGCTGCGATACAGCTTAAGCCAGGCAGCATCTGTTACATGTTTAGACCAAATTAGGGAACCAATACATTATCACACTAAACAGATTATTATCGTAACAACACTGTAAGTTTTGGGATGGTCCAAGCACAAGCTTTTCTTTCCAGATAGGTCTGCCAATTCATGATGACTTTCCTGGTTTACTAAAATTTACTATTTATTTGTTCAGTTCAGAGCGCTGGCTGCACAGACAAACCTGGGTAAGGTATGGAAACCAGGTAGCAAATATGAAACTCTCTCTCCAAGTGCCCATCCGCACCATGCCTCTGGCATCTCACATTCTGTCTTACAATATGGCATTTCTAGATATATCTTAGACGTAGGCTCAGCTTTGTCAGATATTTTGTCTTGGGTAGTCCTACGGAAGTGTAACTGTTGAAGGAAATGGGAAGGGTTTACCTGTCAAACTGGGCCAGGATCAGCTGTGACGGCTGAGGTAGTGGTTTATTTTTCACTGTGATAGGTATTGTCCGGGTAGAGGGAGGTTTATAAAAGAACACATTATGTTTTAGTCAGTCAGGTCTTCCTTGTGATTAACCATTAGGGATAACGTCTCTGAGCAGTGGCAGGATCCTAGGTTAAATTTTCAAGGCTTATTATTAATATAAAATTACAAAATAAGACTAATTATTGGTCTTATTAGGAGCCACCTTTGAAAGATGCCTAATGTGTGAAAGCCCGGGCTTAAGAGTTGAAATCTTTACTTTTTGCAATTACCTACAGAATGGTAGTGGGCAGTTAGGTGGGACAGGGTTAGGGGACACTATTTTTAGTACCTGCTGTATGAATGAGGGCCTGCTGATGTTACACAGGAGTGTAGGGTATAGTGAGAATTCTGGAATTTTGGTTTCTTTAAAAAACACAAATATTATAAGAATGTTTTCATCTTAATCTCAGGTGTGGGGATATGGGGCTACTTTGAAGCTGACTATGATTTGTCTCGTACAGTAGCAGAGGCGTAGTTTTGTCAGCGGCAGGTAGTTTCTGTGATTGTGTGATGAATTTTTCAGAGTATATATAAATGCTAGAGCCCTGATGGGTGAAGCTGTTGGTTTTTCAGGAGGTTGTTAGCTATTTGTTAGTAGTTAATGCTCAAAGAAAAAAGAAGAAGCAAGAAGTTAGAATCAAGGACCTCTATTTCTCTCTCTCTCTCTCTCTCTCTCTCTCTCTCTCTCTCTCTCTTTCTCTCTCTCTCTCTCTCTTTCTCTCTCTCCTTCTTTCTCTCCCATCTAGTGCTAGGGGGTGAAACAGGGTGGTAAGGATAAAGAATGGGAAAAATAACCCACAAAGCAGCCAAGGCCAGCTACAGTAGGGTCTTGGTTAGGATCTGATGGTGAGGTTGGGTTACTAGCCCAGAACTGAAAGACTCAGCTTGTCAAAGCCAACTCTTGCATCTACTGATGGAGCAAAGAAAATGACAGGAATGGTGCTGAAACTCATCCAAATGATTATTTAGGAAAAATAGTAGATTAGAATAAGCCCTATGGCACTAAGTTTACCCACAGAACCTTAGTCAGTTCAATTGAAATAAATGCCAAGATCCATGAAGCATCCTGATAGCTGTCTGTACCCATTTTCCTCTGTGAAGATACAACCTGGGTCTAGGCAGTCAGTAAATTCCTTGGGGACTTGAGTTATATCTCAGTACCCACAGAAAAAGAACCAGGTATGGTGGTGTGTGCGTATAATTCCAGCACGGGGAGGTGGAGACAGGCAGATTCCCGGGGACCCACTGGCCAGCCAGACTAATCTACTTGCTAAGTTCTAGGCCAGTGAGAGACTCTGTCTGAATAAGTTATATAAATGGCACCTGAGAGGCAGTACCCAGGGACCCCCTTTGACCTTTGCACACACGCATGCGTGCAACACACTTTCCACAATCCTTAGTAAAACATATATCCAACTTGATGGAATTAAGAATTAGATGTGCTTTTATAACTACGGAATCTAGTTTCTTTGGAAACTATATTTCTGAAGTACTAGTTTTGTTTTCAGCCATCCAGGAATGACTTATTAATGCCTGCAGTACTAGGGATGCTGGTGTGTGGAAGTGCTGTGTCTAAGTATTATCACTGCTTTCATCTTCTGTTTTGTTCTAGGTTGTTCATGATGCTAATACACTTTATATTTTTGCACCTAGTCCACAAAGCAGGGACCGATGGGTGAAGAAGTTAAAAGAAGGTAAAAATTGGTGTATTTTATGTAATTTTAGGATATCACACACACACACACACACACACACACACACACACACACACACACACTAACCCAGAAACATTGCTAACATAGCTCTTGTGTTTATAATAAATTATAATGAGTATCTCTCCAAGGACAGTCAGTCCTCGTATGTGATAACATATTGACGACAGCTTCCCTTTTTAAAACCTTATCTCTTACTAGTAGAATTTTTTTTCCTAATAAAAGCATCCTTCTATTTATTGCACAGTGTGGTTGGAGGTGATAAAGCATGGGCTTTTATGATAGCTGGATTTGTATATCCTAAGAAATTGCCTGTGTGGAAATCCATTTGGTGTGGATGGAGTCACATATTCATGACGAAGTGCTTAAATGGACAGTTTGTCATGCACCGTACTCTTTTCTTTGATGGAACACAATGGTAGTGGGCATTAATCATCCATGGAATAGCAGTGATTCACTTCTCTTCACATGAGTGTTTCAGAAAAAAAAAGGAAGGGAGGAAGAGGGGACAGAGAAAGAACCATCTAGCCATTCTGAATATTGAACATGTAATATCACAATGCCATTCTCATAACAAGCATGTCGGTCATGAGAGGTGATGATTGACAGTTACTCACCAACAGTTTTAGTTTGTTTTGTTTCACTAACCATTCATGTGTCTGTGAATTGCAGAAATAAAGAACAACAATAATATCATGATTAAATACCATCCTAAATTTTGGGCAGACGGAAGTTACCAGTGTTGTAGACAAACAGAAAAACTAGCACCCGGATGTGAAAAGTACAATCTTTTTGAGAGTAGTAAGTATTCATCTGACTCTTTAGCTGTGACGTATGTAGCATGAGCCGACTGTTGGTGTTGGGAGAAGTGATGGGATTTTGATGCAGATGGAGTGCAGCATACTCCCCAGAAAAGTATAAATGCAGGGCAGATACAGCCTCTGAGAGTGATGGTGTTTATGTGGCAGTGGGACATACACCTTGCAGAAGGGAGGTCTCTCTGGGGAGCTTTAATTACAACAGTGAGGTCTGTTAAAATGAATCAATTATAAGTGCGGATCATAGGTGGTGGGGCATGCCAGTAATCCCAGGCTCAGATGCACCAGGACCCTTATAAACCCTTACTGTGAGAGCCTCTTCTTAGCCATGAGTGAAAACCACAGAGACCAAAAGCTACAAGTACTGAGGAGGATGGGATGTCCTATGCTGCCACCCTGCATTGTGACTACCATGTGAGTTACATCAGTGTAACTTCTGGAGAAGGAAATAGTGGCCTCTTGTCAGGGCTGTTGCCTTGGGCAAGAACAGCTCGGATTCCGAGTTCCTCCACTCTGAATCTTCCTGGGTAGTCCTGCTGACATTAACCTAGCACATAAATAAGAGAGACCCAGGCTTCCAGGCTGTTGTTATGCATACTTAGGTAAAGTCCAGCCAGACTTGCTGTAGAAATGGCTGAGAAGTTCCAGATAGTTAATGCTACAGAGTCAAGCAGCTGGCCCAGATCTGGCAGGTACGATTCTGCAGTGGCCCTGCTGGTACCTATAGAAGTTGTTCCAACTCTGCCACTCTTTTTCCTTTGGTCACGGAGTCACGAAAGGATTCAGGGTGCCCACTGAAGGTTTTTATAGGGACAGGGTCTAAATTGGCCCATCCCATTGATTAGAAATTCATTCATGTTTACTAACCTGGTAACATGTGTCACATCAGACTCAAGAACTGTTGAGGGCCAGAGCTGATGCATTTCTCAGTGTTGTCATTATAGTGGTACTACTTTATCTTCAGAGGATCTGTCCCCAGTGCATAGGTCATACTGAACATTATATGTACTCTTTCCCAATACATATACACATTCATACCAGCCATAAAGTAAATTATGATTTGGACCCAGTATGTCAATAAAATAGAACAACTCCAATTTCATGCAGTAATAAAAGTTATTAAACATACTTTCTTATTGTGGTATCTTAGTAATACCAGCTTTTTTTTCTTACCTTATTGAGACCTTTCAGCTTTTCAGATCAAGGGTCCTTTTTTTTTTTTTGCTTCTCTTTGGTGTATCTGAGTGCCAGCCTTGCTGTGCTCTCATTCAGAGTCATCAGTTAAGGATGATTGATGTGCTGTGATACCACCACATTTGATATGGGAGCCTAGATGGTAACGTGACTAATGGAGTGGATAGTGGATGCAGTGTGGATGTGCTGGACCAAGGGATGATTCATGGCCTGGGAGGGTGTGAGCAGACAACTAGAGACTCTTATCACATTTCTCAGGAAAGTGTGCAAATGAATGCTCTTGTGTTGCTTCATTTTGTATTTTCATACCATGGCTCTCACACTAGTGCAACTCAATCTGTGGGAGGTGAAACCACAGCTGAGGGGTACCACCATAACCAGTGTATGTGTTTATTCATCTGTTGTTCCATGATGCTAAACATTGAGCCAGGTCCTCATACTGCTAAGCACCCACTCTGTCAGACCTCAGCTCCAGTTTATCTTTTGATTCACCAAGAACAAGTAAGAGGCCAGATGATCCTGTGAAGGCAATCCTAAGATCCCGATGTTAGTGTAGGTCGGGAGCGGGGGACAGCGGGGGACAGCGGCTCCCTGCTGGACTGCTCACTCTCCGACACTAGTATCTCCTGTCAATTCTTGTGGGACGCCACCGTGATCTACAGTTTTTGGCATTTACAGGTATAAGAAAGACCCTGCCTCCTGCACCAGATATAAAGAAGGTAAGTGGTTTCTGCCTTTACATGTTATTTGCCTTACATGTCTTTGTTTCGTGCAGTTTTAAAAACATGCTCCCACCCTGGCCTGGGAGCTACACCTGAGCTACCAGCCTATGCCTGACTCCCTTTTGTTCTGTTCAGCTTAGCTCTGGGATCTGTGCTGCCAGCACTAACCTGGCTTCTCTTTCCTACCCGCCTTTGCTCCTGGAGGGGTAACATTACTAGCCCACTCCTGAGACCCTAGAATCTGCAGATAAAGGACACACAGACAGCTTTATTATTTAGAAGTTGCTGACTAGGCACAATTGCTGGGCTCAGATATCTCCTGCCTGGAAAGGTGTGCCCTTATCAATTACTATCTCCATTTCTCCTGCCCTATAAACTTAGTGGTTTGTATTAGCTAGTCCCCACCAGTCTCCTTGGCGCCTGCCCATAGCAGAGGCTGAAGACCCCAGCTGCCCAGAGACCTTACATGACTGCTGCTTTTTTCTCTTTCCAAAGCACGGTAGAAAAAAAAAAAACCTTCTCTCCTTCCCTGTGTCTCCTTTTCCTCTTGGGAAATCTCTCCTCTACCTTCCATCCAGCAATTGGCCCCTGGCCTTCTTTATTGACAAGTCAAGAACCAGTTGGGGAACAAGACCTTAGCAACAGTCTTTAAGCTGTGTTTGAGATGAGTCTGCGCTTTATTGACTACATTATGTTCCGCCATGCCATACTGCTTCCTTCCAGGATCACCTGAGAAGCAGATGTGCTGGAGCTCATTTGAATAGTTCTTAATATCAAACACTATCAGCTGAGTTCTTTAGCTTTTGTTGTTGGAGTCAATTTTATCACTGTTACCTGCTGGCATTGGCTGTAGATTGGCTTCAAGAGTCATTTGGGAGGTGTGACATTTTCTGTCTTAAGTACACAGCATAATAAAGGAGCAGCTTTAGAAATTTAATGATATGCCCGTGAAGTGGGATATGGTGGATTAACATGTAATTTGGACCCAGACAGGACCTTAGCCAATAAGAACTGTGGGTGACTATGGGTAGCTTGCTTCAGTTGTAACTTAGGACTTATTTCATAGTAGCATCATGAAGAATAAATAAGAAAACATGTAAGATCCTTTACACATTGAAAGGATAAGGGTATGCACATTCCTCTGATTGAGAGATCTTTTGATAGAGTCTGTGATGCACCAGTCTCCCAACATGTGTGGTCCTTCAGTCTGCCTAGTACCTACTCGTGAGTTCTCATTGCCTGTCTCTTTGGAAAATGATCCCTGACCTGAGAAAAAAACAAGCAATTGTCAAGCAAAGCCCTTGTAATATTCAGTGCAGGCTTTGCTCCTCCCTCGAGTCTTGAACTGGTAAAAACTCCAACAGCACCAACACTGTCATAGAGGGCTCACCAGGCTTCATTGGGTAGGTCACCCAGACCTGAGGCTTTCCTATAAGGTGACTTGTGACTCCTGTAGTATTTTACTGCTGTGCCTCACGGTATGTTTCAAATAGAAGCTGAACTTGACACTGTTATTCCCTGCATAGAGAAGGCCTCCGCCACCAATTCCGCCAGAAGAAGAAAATACTGAAGAAATAGTTGTAGCGATGTATGATTTCCAAGCGACAGAAGCACATGACCTCAGGTTAGAGAGAGGCCAAGAGTATATCATCCTGGAAAAGAATGACATCCATTGGTGGAGAGCGAGAGATAAGTATGGGTAAGTGCTACATTTGTGTGTGACTCTCGGTGGGTGTGAGTTACATGCCGAGGGAAATGTGAACCCTCTAATTGCTTAAAACAGACTAGTCCAGTTGGCCACAAGTGCAAGCAAACTGAATTTGCAGCATCATGAGGTGTATTTTAAAATTTATTTAAAATTTAAATTTATTTATTGGTGCATGCCTACATGCCAAGGTCTACTCAAAGGATAACTTGTGGAGCTGGTTCTCTTTGTCAACCTTTCCTTGGGTTTCAGGGATCAAATTCAGGTTGTTTGATTTGAGCGATTGATTCCTTTACCCACCAAACTATCTTACCTATCCTGAATTATATCCTTAGTGATCACTCAATACATGCAAATTAATCAGTTACCTCTTTCCAATAGTTTGAATATATTATATTCAGTTCTCCTTCACTAAAACTGTTCTGTCTTCCCTTCCTTCCCTTCCTTCCTCCCTTCCTTTCTTCCCTTCCTTCCTCCCTTCCTTCCTTCCCTCCCTTCCTTCCTTCCCTTCCTTCCTTCCTTCCTTCCTTCCTCCCTTCCTTCCTTCCCTTCCTTCCTTCCTTCCTTCCTTCCTCCCTCCCTCCCTCCCTCCCTCCCTCCCTTCCTTCCTCCCTTCCTTCCTCCCTCCCTTCCTTCCTCCCTTCCTTTCTTCTTCCTCCCTTCCTTCCTCCCTT